>CAIGRH010104801.1:0-10853 GCA_903798295.1 Fraxinus nigra | reverse complement strand
TCCACTAAAAATATTCAAGTATACCATATTTAGTTTAAAATTATGCGACTTACAGTAATATATAATGTAAGATGATGTTCAAGTAAATTGCATTTAGTTCCAAGTATGTGACTTGCAGTAATGTATAATGAAAGATATGTGAATTGATTTGGATAAGTTAAATCGTAATGTATAACATTCTAAATCGTGCTTGGTTTGATTTCAAACTATTTTGTTAAAAAATGTATAGAATAACAAGCATATGAATTGAAAAATATATGCAAGTCATTTAAAACGACTGCAGTCGTTTCATGTAAAACGACTGATTCATTTAAAGCGACTGTGGTTGTTTTCTTGAAAAACGACTCCATTCTTTTTAAATGAAACAACTTGAGTCGTTTTCCATTCATCACTTGTTATTTTCATAAATGAACATGCAAAAAATTTCCCAACATTCATAAAACACAATTTTGACATGAATTACAACAAAAACTCACAATATAGAGTATACATTGTAATAGGTAGAAATCAATTTGCATTGTTATCTAAACTAAAAAAAAACAACCAAACAAATAATATACTAGTCCTCGAATCTTGTTCCATCAGCTATATGTATCTGACGTGTGCATGTTAGTCGATTGTGTCCAGTTGTGACACACCTACTACACGTGTGTCTTTTCGGAAACTCTCTAGTAGACGGAATCTTTGTTGTTTTAGGACGTCCGCATCGTCGTCGTACTGGTGGCGCTTCAACTAGACATTTCCTTGATCATCATTAACAAAATCAGCAAAATAAAATATAGAAATTCATGTTGTTGAGTCCATATTTGAATAGTAATATTTTAGAATGTTAGCAAATAAAGTGGCCGTAGTCGTTTTAAACGATTGTAGTAGTTTAATACGTCTGTAATGAATTTGTAATTAAAAAAACACGAGATTCTGCTTTTCAATACTACTTGAGATTGAACAATACATCCTTACACTTAAATAAATACAATTGACAATGAATATATGTACCAATTAAAAAAAAAGATTAAAAAATAATTAAAAGTGNTGGAAATTTTATATAGGTTCGATGTACTTTTATCTCATAGTGACATTGCTATACCCACCTTGAATACTCTGTCAATATGAAAAGCTCTTAATGTTAATTAAGTACCTGGCACTCAAATCGATTATCTTGCAATAATACCTACAACTCTTAATGTTGTTGAGTCCATATTCGAATAGTAAGATTTTAAAATGTTATCAAATAAAGTGGTTGCAGTCGTTTAATATGTCTGTAACGAATATGTCACTAAAAAAATGCAAGATTCTGCTTTTCAAAACTACTTGAGATTGAAAAATACATTCATACACTTAAATAATACAATTGACACTGAATATATGTACCAATTAAAAAATAATTAAAAGTGAAAATAATATCTTACCAATATAAAATGTAGAAATATAAGGGTTTCTTCTTTGATGTGCTTCTTTATATTTCGAGCAAAACTGGATTAAAAAAGGAAAGAATAATAAAAAGTAGAAGATTAGCAGAAGAAGAACAATGAAAATAACGGTTATAATTTTGATTTGAAAAACGGGTATTATAGTCATTATTGGTAAGTGCATTTAAGATATATAAACAATATGTAAAGTGACAATTTGGACATTTTTAACCTAAAAAGAGCTTCAAAAACTTTTTTATAGGGTGTATTTGAGCCACATTATTTTGGAATAATGTATTCTAGAATAGTAGATCGAAGGAGAATCTGTGGTTAAAAAAGAAAGAAAGATTATTGATGTGAGAAAAATATTATTTTATTGAAAAATGTGTGGTTTAAAATGAATAAAAGAATGAAAATGAAAATTTTAATATATACCAAATGAAAAATGCTACTTGTACATCAAGAATTGTACATAATGGTGTACACCCCCACTCACATGGGAGAGAGACCCACTTGTATAAAATATATTTTTTATTCAAGCGGGTCCCACCCCCATGTGAGATGATCGTATACCCTTATGTATATCTTGATGTACCGATAGCAAAACCGATACCAAATAGAGGCATAGTAAGTTAGGCCTAAAAAACGCTTTCGACTCAAATATTCGTTCGAGTATATAACTTAAAAGGCCGGTCGATTTGATTAACTTGGTTCGGGTCCGATTGGATCGATTCAGTTCAAGTCTTCTGGTTGGAAAATGTTGATACGGGGCGAGTGGCACTTCTAACATTGTTCAAGAGATGATCTTGATTCTTGACGTGTTATAATGTGAACTGTTCCCGGATTTCAATTTCAATTATTAAGATTAAAATAAGAATTAATCCCAAATTCTGCACAAGAAAATTCACAATCTTTGCGCTCTGAATCTGTAGACTGAATTTACCAATTCCCTGCTTCCTCTGATTCTCAAAATTAATAAAGCCCTAATTTTCACTGAACCCTAGGAATGGACACTCGCTCATCGCACTTAACGGCACCGGGCCGTTCACGGAGCTCGCAATCTATATCACCGTCTCATTCCGCCTCTGCCTCCGCTACGTCGTCAATCCACAAGCGGAAGCTGGCGTCGGATGACCACGCTCCACCGTTCCCGTCGTCGTTATCCGACACGCGCGATGGCGCGCTGACCTCGAACGACGATTTAGAGAGCATCAGCGCGCGCGGAGCAGACTCGGATACAGGTGACGAGTCCGAGGAGGTCGTGGACGAGGAGTATGACGATTCCTCCATGCGCAAATTTACTGCGACGCGACTGGAAAACAGCAATGTTTCGGGGCCTGCTACGGCTGCAGCCAGGAACAATAAGCTCAAGACTGAGAATTTGGTGAAAATTGAGCCTGCTGATATAGCAAAAGACAGCGGTATTAACAACAACAATTCTAATAATAATGCAGCCAATGCGGCGGTGCCTGGGGCTGCCGGTTCTGCCACTGGTATTTTTACTGATAACATACAAACTGGTGGAGCTTACAGTTCAAGGGAGGAAAATTTAAAGAGAGAGGTATCTTCAATAATAATTTTGACATTTCTTTTCTTTTTCTAGTTTATGTACGTTGCAGTTCCACTCTAATTTCGTGTGATTCAAAAATCACAAACTAAAAATTAATCAGGGTTAAATATTATGGATTTTTTTTTTCTTTTTCCATTTTTATATACTTGCCGTAAGAGGGGATAAATGTTTGTATGTATTTAATGTTTATATTTCATCCTCTTTATATCTCCTGGTGAAATGTGGTGCAACCATGCACTTGTGCGACTGTGTTTGCACCATTGTGTGCAAATTCTTGTTTGGATTTATTCAACTATGAATTAGTTGGAAATTGGAATTATTTTCTTAGATGGTGTTGCAAAGTGTCTGCATGTGAAGTATTGCACTAAAGCATTATCATTTTGATTGCTCTGCGCCTCATTTAGTTTGCTGCCGATTTTTCCTTGTGTTGATTATGAAAGGTTGATATGAAATATAGTTTTCTTAAATTACAGGAAGAAGCAGGAAGACTCAAATTCGTATGTGTTTCGAATGACGGTATTGATGAGCATATGGTTTGGTATTTATTTCTCTTTTCTTCAAAATTCATGTTACATCTAATTGTCTGTTAAATATAAATTGTGCTTCTTTGCTTTATTTTCTCTCTGCTCACAAATTTAGTTTTGTCAAATATCCTACTGCAACGTGAAGTTAATTTTAATATCTTCATACGTTTCAGGTTAATAGGATTGAAGAACATTTTTGCTAGGCAATTACCTAATATGCCGAGGGAATACATTGTTCGTCTGATAATGGACAGGTATACGTGGTGGGTTCTTTTGAAGTTTTCTATATAAAATCTTTGTTCTAGTAATATATAGGCTACAGCCTTTGTTCGGAAAACATTTTTAGCAACTTTAGGAACTTTTTAGGAGGAATAAGGTGAAGACTACGAAATTTGTGGATAATAATAAGTAGTTTTGAATATGTAGTTAAAATTAAAGTGTGATTTCGACTGGACAGTAGAAGTAACTTATTTAATTTGCTAAAAATGTTTCCCGAACACAGGCATGGTCATATGCGTTATGTAGGCAATAGTCATTGGTTAGTTTTCTTTTTTGGTTCAAGTGTGTGTTTCCAGCTTGTTGATTTTTCATGGTATATGGTTCCTGACAAATAAATTAATCAGCTTACAAAAGCAAGTGAAAGAACCCCCTGTATAACATCATTCTGCCGCTTTTTCATAGCTTCCAAAGATATACTAATCTGTACTAAGTTAATAAAGTTAGAATTTCTGACTTCTATCATGGAAAGATCTCTCTGTTCATCTAAATGTGCCGATTCGTTGTTAGAGGTGTTTTGATGGTTCTCTAGTTAAAAGCCAGTTGCTACTTATCCAAATTTCTGGTATATAGCGCTGCAGAAATGGAAGTAGTTCTTCTCAATAGATAATTTTCCAGAAATCTGAGCATGCAAATCACAAATATCTGCTTTCCATGACACTTCATCCCAATTTTAATCCTTCTCATTTTTTTCTTTTGTTCGTCTGGTGTAGAAACCATAAATCTGTGATGGTAATCAGACGTAATCAGGTTGTTGGTGGGATTACTTACCGGCCCTACATCAGGTAATATATGCTAATATACATCTTTCAATTACCTGTGGTATAATAAATGTGAAAAAGAAAAGAATAGACCCTTTGGCTTCCTTTGGATATTTGTGTTGTTTGGATAATATGCTCTCACTCTCTATGATGCTGAACTTGAAAACCTGTAGCCAAAAATTTGGGGAGATAGCATTTTGTGCAATTATGGCTGATGAACAAGTTAAGGGCTATGGAACCCGGCTGATGAATCATCTAAAACAGCATGCACGTGATGTGGATGGTCTAACACATTTTCTCACATATGCCGACAACAATGCTGTTGGTTACTTTGTCAAGCAGGTTTTACATTTCATCCTATGCATGAAATATTCATTATCTTTTGGAAAATTGGATGATTGGCATAAAATCACTCTGCAATTTGATAATCTAATGCACTATATTAATTATCATTATTTTTCATTGGGCTCCTAATAATCATCTTTACCAATTCTTTATCCAACTTTGTGAAAAAGACCAGAGGAGAAAAGGAAACACAAATTTGCAAATCTGCCCTGGCAGAAAGAGAGAAGATTTCAATCACTTTTTGTTAGTCTTTGACACGCACTAGAAAAGGAGGATGAATGGTAGACCCATAAAATCTTCCATTTCATGCACACTATTAAATGAACAGGATGAGATTTAAGAACCTCCACTAACTCGAGTTTATAAACACATATTGATTGAATTACCCAATGATGTTCATGATGATGAATATATTTAAAAAGGATTCAAAAAATTGTTATGTTGCGTGTAATTCCTCTACATAATATGTTTGTTGAATTTTTTGGTATATGTTGAGTAAATGACCTGGTGAGGAAAGCTTATGTGATACTGTATCATCTCATTGTTTAGCCAAAATGGGAGTACATGAAGTTTGGAACCTTAACATAAGTAAATAACCTTTCTTTCTCTTCATTTTTGCCTACAGGTTGTTCATTGTTTCAGGATTCAGTTTTAAAGCAAATGTAACATTAAAATTTTATCCATCTGATTTCTCAGACAAGCTTAGCTTTTATTTAATACACCAAGGCTGATTAAGTAACTGGAGAAAGTTTATACTTATCCAAAAGGAGACTAGGGAAACCCCTGGATGGGAGGTTTCTAGATCTGTAACTTTCACACTATGCTTTGCAGGATCTTTCTAATTGTTACGTCATTCTGGGCTTCTTAACTATTCTTTTTTAATATAGTTATAATTACTTGTGGAGCCTGGGATAGTCAATTTTCTGGGGATTTTTTTTTTAATGCTACTTCAGTACTTCTGTATGTCTGATGGCTATTTAGTTTCTGCATGATGTGGTTTCGTCTATGAGCTGCCTCTTAACTTTCTTGAATTGATTTTTTTAGGGATTTACAAAAGAAATTTTCTTGGACAAAGAACGGTGGCATGGGTATGTTAAGTATCATTTTTATTTTGATTCTGAAATCTTAAATCAGGGTACTACCCATTGAGTGAAGGAAACAATCCCCAATTGCCTTCATATATTTTTTATTGTGATTTCATTATTCCAAGTACTGAGTTGAGACCTTGTATTATATGAGACAACAGTAAATACTAAGTTGCCTGAAATTCTTTGCTATCTAAATTCTAATTTCACCAATTTGACTATAAGCAGAAATTTCTTTTTCTTTCAGCTACATTAAAGATTATGATGGAGGAATCCTGATGGAATGTAAAATTGATCCAAAACTTCCATATACTGATTTATCAACTATGATTCGCTGCCAAAGGCAGGTAGGATGATCAGTTGCTTATTCAAATAGTTGAAGCTGTTTGAGACTAAAGGAAATGATGTTGTTGATTAACTAAAGGTTCTAATTTAATCCAATGCTCATGCTTGGTATGATTGCAATTTTGTTTTATATCGTCTTTGATTTCTAGGCAATTGATGAAAAGATTAAGGAGCTCTCAAATTGTCACATCGTCTACCCTGGAATTGATTTTCAGAAGGTATATGCACCACTTAACTTTCATTCTAAGGTCTTATGTGATTTACTGAATCCCCGCTGGCTATCAGCTTCAGAGTAATGCCATCTTGTATGACAAGTTGGCATATTCTGAGTGGAAGCTGAGTTGAATACCATGATCTGTTTTATCTGAGCCATTAAAATGTCCTTCTGAGTTTTACAATGAGCTTCCCCCGTATCTACCATTCTTTTCTTCGACGTTGCTGAAATATTTTGTCTGATTTAAAGAAATATTTCAAATGGTCCTTGAGCATTATCCTGATTCCGAAGAAAAAAGTTTCTCAACATATGTTGATTTGAAATTCCTCATTGTAAAGGAAAGGGATTCTGCGGCCTGTTTTCTCTGGTCTTGGCTGTAGTTGCACTCTTGAGATTTGGCTATAGAATTTGTTTTATGATTCAAGATCGTACTATGAAGACCATCTGAAATAAAAGATCAGTCATGTTTGGCATGTTAATTGCCAGCAATTGCTTAATGAATATTTACTTACCAATCCCCAAATAAGATAAGATGTGGGTGCATTATTGGTTTGGACTTTGCTAGTTCCAGTTATGAGATATGCCAACCATGTTGAGACATAATTTTCCTATAAAACCTCATTCTTATCAAGATTATGGTTGACCAGACACATGACATGGGAAGAGGGAAAAAAATTTAATTGCATACAATGCCACATGATGCTGATCTTCAGTAATTAAGAGGTGACTGATTTTGCTCCTCTCTTCACCTTATATTTAAAAGGAAGAGGAAAAAAAATTTAATTGCATACAATATTTTTTATTTTTATACAATATTTTTTACCTTCTAGTTGGGAGTGATAATCTTTTATGGTGCACATGTAGTCCAGGTCTTGTTTATGACAGACTGTCTTATGCTGGCACTTTATATTTTCAACTGTATTATGTCATTCAATGTATGTCTAAATTATGAATTTAAAGAGAGAAAGAAAAGGAGCACGATTCTGGCATAATACTGATATGAACTGTTTCATCCAGAAAGAAGCGGGTGTTCCCAAAATATCCATCAAGGTCGATGATATACAAGGCTTGAGTAAGTTGTTGATTCTTGTATTACCGTAAAATTCTACCAGAATAAAGCACCTTCTTATATTTTCGGTGTGCTTATATGTTTAATTTGAAATGTTGGTTGATCCTGTGATCTCGGCATGTTTATATATTTTGCCTCTTATTATCATTCAAGTGTTGTATAAGTTGGCTGGTATGAAATGATCTATTTTTATTCTTCTTTACCTCCTCTTTGAGACATCCAACTTCTCTAAGCATTCCTTGCACAAAGGTGCTCATTGGATCTAAAAATCCTGGTTAGGCCAACAATCAAGCTCCACGAGCACGAGCTAGTTGATACAGTTTTGCTATTCCAACTTGTATATTTAGAGAAGTTCAAGCTAGACTTTGTGTTTAATTTATTTATTATTTATTGTTATTATTATTATTTTTTTCCATTTCCCTATAGTCAAATTGTGGCTCTAAGTTGTCCCTCTGCTTTTATCATCCTAATTTGAACTTGGCTGTGATTTAATAATAGGAGAGGCAGGATGGACCCCTGAACAATATGGCCATTCTCGGTTTAAAACATTGAATCCATCATTAGATGGTGCCTCAAATCAGAAATCATTAACTGCATTCATGCGCTCACTTCTGAAGGTAAGTCTCTTAAGATTCTTGTTTAAGATAACTACTATTTCATTTCCCCGATTCACACGAGTGTTGCAAATAATTTTACGAAGTGGAACCAAAATGTGATTTGATAATGTCAAAAAACCAGAAATGTAATTGTAAGTAGAAGTAGAACATGGTTATATAAGAGTTCTTGTATTGAATTTATGTCAAGGCTGATTTGGTAGTCTCCTCATATTAAAACTTGGTTTGACTTTTCATTAAAGATTTTTGATAAAAAAATTTAATTATCATAAATCATGCCTCCACAATGGGTGGCACTTTCTTTCCATTATATGCATAACTGGCAGGGGCAGCTTCGTACTGATCCATACTTCCTTGATTGCAAAACCATCTAAAAGCTGTAATACAGATTCAGTTTCCTTGGTCTTTTTGCTTCCAATATTTAAATACATGTTTATTTATTAGAATAATAAGGATGATGGTCACAACCACTCCGGAAGTTCAATTTTGACTTGTTTTATAGATCATGCTTTCAGTTATATCTGCAATCCTGTTGGCTTACTGATCCTTCCTATTTGAGCAGGCAATGCATGACCACCCAGATGCTTGGCCATTCAAGGAACCAGTTGATGCGAGAGATGTGCCTGATTACTATGTCATCATCAAAGATCCAATTGGTATAATTCTCATCAGTCTACTTAAATGGGTCGATACATTATCAAAAGAAGTTGAATAAATAATATTTTTCCTCAAATACCAGGGAGTTTTCCTAGTGGTTAAAAATCTGCCCACCTCATTACAATCTGCCTATAGATTTATATATGGTTATGGCTTATAGTGACACGCTTCTTATGCAATCAGTGGCTGGTACTTTCAAAATTTCGTAAAAGTTAAAGGGGCTGGGCACGGTGCAAAAAGGCCTGTATAAAGGCATATACCATTATTATAACTGCACAAGAAGCCCGGAAATTTAATAAGATGATTGGATATTAAAATACTAATTTTGGGTGCTAGTTTATTCATGTATAAAATAATAAAATATCGATTATTTAACTGTGGGCTAGTGGACTGTGATTAGTACAATAACACTAAATGGAATTGAATGGTGAAACTTTTGTTTCTAACCCGAGATAATGTGGGACTGGCACCGTGGCATTAAGCCTCCATTTGGGAAGAATTTATGAATGGTTTCATTTATAAATAGATAGAAATGAGCGATTCATAAGTGGATAATAGTCGTGTGTTTGAAAATGAAGTTTGGACATTTATAAATGATTTATAAATTTTGCCAAATGGAGACTAATTGAAGTTGCCGACCATAATATTTCTCGTAGTGTTGCATATATAAAGGTTTTATGGCTGTCCACAATTATTGTTACAAAATCGCAAGACAAGTTCCTAAATCTGAGTAACTGTGAGCACGTTTCATTCTAAAAAAACATTGAGTTTACTTATTGGTTATAAATTTTTTTCCCTGATGGGTTGATGTTAGCATATGTTTCATCTTCACTTTATGAGCTCCATATCCTGGAGTTTTACTAGACATGTTGCTTTATAATTCTGATGCTTTAATATGTCTGCAGATTTGAAAACAATGTCAAGGCGAGTAGAGTCGGAGCAGTATTATGTGACTTTTGAGATGTTTGTGGCAGATGTCCGGAGAATGTTTTCTAATGCAAAGACCTACAACTCCCCAGACACTATTTATTATAAATGTGCAACTAGGCATGATATGAACCCACTTTTGATGCTTTCAAGTTTCACTTTCTTTCTTTTCTTGTTTATCCATTGAACATCATTCTGTTTTCTTATGGCCTTGCAGGGTGGATGCACATTTCTCAAACAAACTTCAAGCAGGTCTCCAATCTGGTATCAAGATTCAGCCGTAATCACTCGTTGCTTCCATGAAGTTCATGAATCCTTAACTCATGGCGCGTTTCTTACCCTTTTTAATTGCTAAATTTATATTGATTTAGGTGCAAGGAAGCAATATTTAGCCGGTGGGAAAAAAAAAAATAAAAAAAAAATCGAACTGTTGCCTGGGAAAAGGGAAAACAGTCAAGGAAATGGGTATCTGTATTCAGTAATTTGTTAGTTGCAGAATCTTGGATGAATTATTGTTTCCGTGATTCGACGATATGGGGGGAGAAATCTTGAATGTCTGTTTGGCAGTCTTGCTAGTTCTATTTAATATATGTTGAAACTATAAATTTTATGTATATTTTTATTTAATATACCCCATACATTTAATAGTGGTAATTCATATGTATGGGGATCCTTTACATAAAATGAGGGTAAGAAACAATTTTATCCATCTCTGAATGTACGTTCAATGGACTATTTGATCCATATATATGCAATGCAGCTAGATGAAGAAGACTGGCGCCTATTTGGTAAAAGAATTAGAGTGCAAAGGCAGAGAAGGCCTAATAATGGTGAGTCCAATCAGGCGAGACAACTATTCCAAGGCTCTTTGTGAAAGGTTCTCGATCCATTTGTTGTTCAATGCTTAGCCCAAAGCAATAGGGAAACTAATAATACCACATAACTGATACGCACTAGAATAACATTTTAGCACAATGAGCGAGAAACCACTACGACTGAAAGGAAAGGATTGGATTCCGTTTTCTTGATATGTTCATGCACTGAATTTTATAATAGG
>CAIGRH010104715.1:0-16966 GCA_903798295.1 Fraxinus nigra | reverse complement strand
GACCAAGTAATCTGTTGGCCCATGTTGGACTTGTCACAGTCCAACATTTTTGCGCGTTGAGCCAGGCCTACTGTGAGAGGCAAATGAAGAGGAGCGAAGAAGGGAAACGAAGGAATGTGAGATATTTCTGGTAGATAACAGGAAAAGTGACAATCTGTTTAGTGCAGCAATAGTTTGAGTGGATTGTCCAAATTTTAGCTTACCTTCAGCAAAGGAAATTGCCAAAAATATCAAGCACAATAGAGAAAATACCCAAGTGGGCTGCAAGACAAGCATCTTGGCTCTGTACGGCCCATGACTTTTCCTCGATTTTGCTAGCACAATAGGTGGCCGAACCCACTTTTCGCCTCCAGCACAAACGCAGAGAAAATCAGGCTAGGTACCCATGGAAGTACTTATTAAAGATTTTCTCACCAAGAAATAACAAAAATTTAGCAATTTATACACTAATTGTTTCCAAATGAAGCAAACAACTAATAATAGCTGATATACCCAAAATAGAAAAATGGTGAATTTTGTGAATTAGAAACTGCAATGAATTGGTGATCTAATCTCAGTGCAGATGAGGCCATTATATTACAAGATAGAAAGCACAAGTTACATATGTCCTCTGAAAGATGAATAAGCAGTACTTCATCAACTCATACCAAAGAAAACCAAATTTACGTCATTATAGAAACCAGTCAAAAAAAATAGCATTAATTTTGCAGAAATTAACTCAAATGAGTAGGATAGAGGGAAAAAAGATAGACCCAAGTGTTTTCCAAAGCACAAACTGATATTGATATTATATCAAAAATGACATTAAGAGTCGTATTTGCAGATCTATTAGGAGGATCTGGAGCAAATTTCAAAGAATTTCACAAATCTCATCAGGAAGAAGCAAACAATGTTGTGTTTCGAAAAGATTTTACTCAATATCTGCATGAAACAATTGACTCAGTTAATCGATCTAGAATAAGTTCAAAAAGCTTTTTCTTGGGAAAAGAAGGTGAGAAATAGAAAAAACCACGCATTCAGTTCATGCGTGAAATCTTGAAAGAAAATAAAGAGCATAGAATGCATCATGTTAAGTTTAGACAACAGTTTAAATTTCTCATTTTAAAGCAAAATCAATAACGGAACAAGAAATTCAACATTTGGCATTTGCGACAAAGAGAAAATTGGAGAATTCAAATTTTTGGTCAATGAATTCAACGGTGCCTCTTATTATCATGAAATCCCAT
Organism: Fraxinus nigra; assembly: GCA_903798295.1. Taxonomy (NCBI): domain Eukaryota; kingdom Viridiplantae; phylum Streptophyta; class Magnoliopsida; order Lamiales; family Oleaceae; genus Fraxinus; species Fraxinus nigra. Next base: position 15,740 of record CAIGRH010104715.1, on the reverse strand, counting down.
GCAATGGTCTTGTATTTCCACCACCTTCAACCCATCAATTCCACCTCTACCCCTACTCGAAACCACTGCCAAATCTTGAAGGAAAACAGAGGAAGTGTCTAGAAATCGGGAGCTAATCTTCAACGAAGAGAAAAAGGAAAGCATCTAATTTATCTGGAAGAGGGAAAAATATGGTTGACTCGTAAGGATTCTTTTTTTGAATGGAAGATAATTAAAAGTGAATGGAATAGTAGAGAATGAGCAGTTAGAAGATTTTGGGAGGCTAAAAAAGTAGCTACTGTAAATGACTTTTGGAAAGAATTAAACTTGTTATACACTCAAAAGTGTACATTAAGTTTTACATTAGTAGACGTGTCAAAATCTGTGTTATTGAATATTTAAAGTGTTGTTAAAATCAATATATAAAAAGCTATCACCTCACAACGTCTAACTTATTGTACATAGCAAGATTGCTTTGGAAATGAACAGTGGAAAGAAATAAAGGCTTATGTGAAATGAACGGTGTACACCCAATTTAGCTAGAGTAGCCACGTGGATTCATTATCATAAACGTAGATGATAAAAGTTACATATTCATGCTAGTGCTTTTCTTACCAAGAAGAGGGAATAGCTCTGTCTTCATAGAGAAGTGCCATGTCAAGGGAATTGGGTGCTACCAACTCAATTTTCCCATGAATCTTGAAACATTAGAACAAAAAAAAGAAAGAAGTCAGTCCATAATATAACACTCCATAGAGCTCTTAGTCACTTCNATTCATTATCATAAACGTAGATGATAAAAGTTACATATTCATGCTAGTGCTTTTCTTACCAAGAAGAGGGAATAGCTCTGTCTTCATAGAGAAGTGCCATGTCAAGGGAATTGGGTGCTACCAACTCAATTTTCCCATGAATCTTGAAACATTAGAACAAAAAAAAGAAAGAAGTCAGTCCATAATATAACACTCCATAGAGCTCTTAGTCACTTCCAGGTCAGAAAACTGAATTGGACCATATGTTCTCTAATAAGTATAATTCGTTTTGCATCATTAAAGGCCATTTGATATAAAAGTGTGAGTTGGTAACAAGTTGCACTAAAGAGACGCAAAATATAATAAAAGAAAAGTCCATTTCACATATAACCAGAAGCATTAACACCAAAATATAAAACTTCAAAAAAAATTGAAAGTAAACAACAATACAGTAAACTAAGATTAGGCCCAATGAGAAGTTAGTTAATCATAGATGTACATATATCAATTAAGGCCTATATCAATTTTTTTCCATATAAGACACGGTTGAAGCAACACGGAGATCCACATAAGGAGATGTGTAGCAAGAGAGTGCGCAATTTGGAGTTTGATACCATCTCTATACTCTAAAACAACAGTATTTTGTAGGATACTATCTAGCAAAGAAATTGCATAATAGAAGTGAGAGCTACAGTTCCTGACTAATCCAAACTGCCAGCTTATCAGGATTAGTAACAATTGTTGACAAACAAATAATCTGAACTTCTTTGGGGCAATAAATAACTTATATGATGATAAAAATAATTAATTGGATGAAGCGAATAAACAGGATAGGAAATTATAGTAGAGAACATACAATTTTATCCCACACCGTACCCCTAGAAATGTCACTCAAGTAATGTACTTCATTCAAAATAATCACATCTACACGTGAGAACATATAAGATGACAAGCTATTTAATATAAAAACACATCAAATCTCAAGACATTGATTCCATCTTCAAGCGCAGCCTTAAACTAATTCAAAAGCATGCACCACAAATGTAGTAGTGGATGCATCAAATACAAAATCAGTTATAAAGAACTTGAAGAGTTAGATATGATCGGTGCAATAATGTGTTTGCTTTTCACCATCCTAACAAGAAATGTATTCCGATTTCATCAATTCTATAAACAAGTCAAAACTTTTAATTACATAAAACAAAAGAGTAAAAATGAAACCTGGAGAAAGATGAAGCCTTGGAGAGGGAAAAAAAGGAGATAGAGAGGTGATGAATTAGGGATTTAAGGAGTTCCTTTATGTTCTTGATGGACAAAACCACTCTTTTTTTTAATGTTTGGCATCTACAGCGAACAGTGACCTTCAACAACAGACACAAAGAAAATTGTTTGTCATTACACCCACAAAATAGTGTCTTCCAATAGAGGGTCCATCATGCGATTAACACCTAAATTTATACAAAAATTTACTATATGAGCACTTCAATTGACAGTGAGAATTCTCGTATTACAGAAGGAATTCATATAGACCTAAAATTTGTGACTAAATTGCAATTGTCGTAATATGGGAGACAAGAAAATTTCAGATGCATATCCTGGTATTTACCAATGAAATGCCTATGATAAATATTTGGAAGGAGGACAAAGGTATTCACATTGCACTCAGGTTTGCTCTGAATTGGATGCTCTCAATATCTCAAGCCACTTATGGAGGTAGGCCTGCTTTAATTTCTCTCAACGAAAAGCAATTTATTCTTGTTGCACACCTTGAGTAGAGAAATGTATCCCCTTGCTTGATTTACTTCATGAATTTGTCGGAGAAAGGAAACAATGAACAAATAAATTTTGTTTCACAAAATGAAGTTCAAAACATAGGCTAATTGCGAACGCTTTTTGTTTCTACTCATCAAAACTTGAATTTTGCTTCAACTCGAAAGCATTATTCACATAAGAATTTGCAAACGAATATATATTTGAAGAGTATTATTTTATTATTTTTATGAAAACAGTCAATTTAATCCAAATTTGATTGCAAAGGCTAATCGTATGGTTGAGAAAAAATCAAATCCCCTTTCTCTGTTTATTCAGAGACTCAGCTAGAGCCTTCAAGTCCATTGATGTAGTCATTGTCATTGAATCCTTTTGTTTGTCTATTTGCACATCTTCATACCCTGTAACACCGTCAATGTCTCCGTTAAGCACTTCAATTTCAGTAAGCATAACACTGTAGCTACTCACCTTTTGTTTTGGTCACAATTTTGTAGGTATTCTATATGCATCCCTCCTAGTGTAACTGCACTTTCAAAACCGCAGTCATCACAGCTTACTGTAAACAAATAATTCAATATTAATTACAAATTATAACTAAATTAAAACTAATTTAAAAGGGGAGGAGTAGTAACTACCTCATTCTCTCTTTTAATGTAGTGTCCGATGTGATATGATATATTATGATCCACAAAAATGATGACTCAATTTACATCATCAGTTTTGCAATCTTCTAGCTCTTGTTATGGTCCCTCAAGTGACACATTGTCACTAATAAAAACGACGCAATAAATTCACCAAATTTAATAAATTATTCAAAATTACCATGATTACTATTTTACTGCAAAACCAAAAACAAGGGGGAAAATCCAAAAAATAAAAAAAATACAATGCTTTTACCTGGGAGCATAATAGCGGAGAACAAAGATGAAAAAACCTACAAGGAGAATCACCAAACAATGAAACAAACATATTTTATCAAAGAAAACATTGAAAAAATTGGAAGCTAGTAAAAATTGGAGTTTCTATTTCAAAGGGATATGTGTTGTTCAAAGACTAACAAAAACAACGCAACAAATCCACCAAATTTAAGAAATCATTCAAAATTACCGTGATTAGTGTTATTACAAAACCCAAAACAGGAAAAAAAAAATACAATAATTTTACCTGGGAGCATCGCAGAGGATGTAACAAAGATGAAAGAACCTACAAGGAGAACCACCAAACAAAAATATTTTATCGAAGAAAACATTGAAAAAATTGGAAGTTTGTAAAAATTGGAATTTCTATTTCGAAGGGATATGAACCTAGAACAATACCCAAATGAAAATGAACAGATTAATTAAGTTCTGCAAACGGAATGAATTTTGGATTTTACCTTTCTTCTTCCTCGGTTGGTTTGATTGCGAAGGGAAGATATTTGTGAACAGTGACCAAAACCAAGTGAATGAAAGTGGAATAAATGAGATGAATAAGTTACAGTGCACTGCCATTTTTTTATTCCCCACACATAATAATAAAGTAGCTACAGTAATTAACTGGTTTGGCATTTTATCTTACACACAGTACATCTACACACTAATAAAGAAACCAAATTGTAACCTGTACAGTGTGAAATGAACAGTGAATTGCTACTCTCTTTTAATGGAAGTAGGATTAGATATGGAATTAATTGATGTGCGTCCAATGGCTTAGGATATTTCTATTATAATATAATTACTTATATAAATTATATTATAATTACTTTATGAAGAGACAAACTTGGACCAGTATATTCCAAAATCATGAAGGAAAAATAAAATAAAATTGGTAAATGTCCTAATTTTCCATTCTGGACTTTTCAACCATTCTCGAAAAATCCAAAAAAACACGACACAAAAAAATCAATACAAATCCAATCTATTATTCTCCTTTCATTCTCTTCGATTCGCGTGGCAGAAAAGAGGAAGGGTTTCTCCCTTTCTCTCTTCTTCCCTATCCCATATATAAAAATATTTTCTCTTTTAATATGGATTTGACTTCTCAAGATTCATTTCAAGTACCTAAGGAAGCTGTTGAAGTTAATGACAAGGGTGTTTTTATGGAGCAAAAGGAGGAATTTCCTGCTTATGTTTCAATGGTTGATCCGTTCCTTGTTGAGGCTCTTCAAAACCCTCGTCATCGATTAACTAGTTGGTTCTTTTATCTCTTCATGTATCTTCATGCTTTTGAATTTAATTGTCACGCCTTATTTGATTTTGTTCCCGTATTATGGTTAAGTAGATTTGTTTGGTATACTTACTTGGATTCTTGGTTTTAGATTAGGGTTAATATTTTGGAAAATTTTAAATTGGTTGGGTTAGATCTGGTGATGTTTGATTATGGGTCGTTTGCTTTTAATTTTGTATATAAGATGGGTGTTTGGATATAGGAAATTGTGGGGGATAAATAGATGTAAATCTTGAGAAAGTTGAATTACGAATAGCTGAGCTAATTGATTCTCTGAACAGCTAAGAATAGAAATGCGTAATTGATTAACTGTAGAACTGAATTATTATCTCTCAAGGTAATTTCACCTGGTGCAATGAATCTTAACAGTCATTAATCTATAGTTTGATGGTTGGACCAACTGAAATATTCTACTGGATACTTAACATAAGTTGGTTATGGTTAGATAATATAAGCTGTTATTATTATTGTCACCTTTCATTGAACTTTTGTTTATAAATTTTTGCTTCTGTTGTTTAGTTAAAGGTGTAGTGAAGAAGTATCTTTAAATGATGTTATGGTTGTCTTGGATGCAGCATATAATGTTGTTGATGACAAGGTCTAAGAGCGAGTTGTTATCATTGTAAATTATAGGAGAGATAATAGAATTAACTGTGACACCTTTTAATGGTTAATTCGTCTATATGTAGAAATAGGCACTTGTCATAAAAATGCATAGACGGGTGGCAATTGAGCCAGGCACGAGAAAATCCAGCCTGCCCATATTTTTGATGGGATGAGGACCGAGCCGAGCTTCCTTATTAACGTGGTGAACCACGCCTGCCTTCAAATTCACGAGCCAGCTTGTGTGAGCAAGCGGGCAGCCTGCTTTTGCAGGCCTAAACAGCCCTGAAATTCTGCAATTTGCAGGTTATAGATGTATCACTGCTGTGCGTCCATCACTGAATTCAGGCTTATTGCAGCCTAATTCAGTGAATTTGAACTTTGTGAGACAATGTTCAAAATCCATTGACGAATTTGATTATTTAAAAAAAAAAATCTTAATTTTCTTCTATAAATACCTATATCATTTCACAAAATTTCTATACCAAATTATCAATATTCTGTTATTATTTCTACACTACCCTATTTCTCAATATCTAAACTCTATTGTTCACTATTTCTCTTACATTTTTGTTAATCTCTATTATTCGAAATGGATGTAAATTGTAATAATGTAATGTTAGTTATTGTATTTTTCCAAATGAATGTATGAATGTATATATGTACTTTTTCAAATGGATATTTCATATTTGTAAATCTTGAAATCAAAGCATTTGTATTCTTTAAGATTACGTTCAAATTATCGTATTTAAGAGATTAAAATATTTAAAGAAAAAATAAATAATCAATTTCCTTTTTTCCCTCTAAAATAAAAAAGGCCTACGGCTTGGCTCGTGACGAGACGAAGTGAGCCGAATTGAGCCTAATTGGGAAGGCTTGGGCTAACCCAGCCCATCTCATTAGTAACCATGTAGGGGGTACAAAGCTAATTATACCTCAATGTAGTGAAAAACCTGAAAGAAGTTTGCTTTTTAAGTTTCCAGAAGACAATGAAACGATGGATATAAATAAGGACGAAGCTACATTATAATATTGCAATATACTGGTGAAATTCTTGCAGTTTAGAAGCTTCCATATTCCTCAAAATTGGGTATGCATTTTATATTTGACCGTGGCCATCTCTGCGGCTACTTACCTTAATTTACTGAAATTCTTTAATGATATTTGTTTTTTTTTTTTTGCCTGGTGATTTACTCTATTTATTTTATTTTATTTTATTTGTTGTTATTATTATGGCTATTATTGTCAAGGATAACTAGTTGAGATATTATCTATTATTTTCTCATCAGTTCTGCGAATGGAGCTCGATGTACAAAAGTTCTTGCAGAATTCTGGCCTACATCATTTTGAGTTTCCACACTTCCCTACTTCATACCTTCGTCTTGCAGCACACCGTGTTGCTCAACACTATGGTCTGCAGACCATGGTTCAGGACAATGCTGTAGATGGTCAGGGAACCCGGATTTTGGTTTTAAAGAAGCCAGAAAGTAAGTTCCCTGCTGTCCGTTTGTCAGATGTACCAGCGAGACAGTCTGAAACTGATGAACTTGATCAAATCAAGATTGTCTTAAAGCCGAGGCCTTCTAAAGCTTCATCCAATGATGTCAATGGACTAGGGCTTAAAAGAAGTCCTGTAAGAACAGTGGACGAGAGGAAGGAGGAGTATGACAGAGCTCGAGCTCGTATTTTCAGCAGTCCAAGTAGTTCTGAGTCAGAAGATGCATCAGCATGGGTTGCTTCTGATAGGAAAAGTTTGAATATGGGCGAGAATGAAGTTTCAATGAACTTGGTAGTTGATGGTGAGAAAACTCTGGGCAGCAGGGAAATTGGCGCTTCATCTAGAGTAGCCATTTTTAGGGACAGGGAGAAGGACCGCACTGACCCTGATTATGATAGAAGTTACAAGAGGTATGTATTGAAAAAAATGGTACAAGTTTGTGGATAGTTATGCATTCCTGAGGTTCTAATCTCTAAATAAATATAGTGGGGCAGTGTTAATTGAGCGAAGGATTTAAGTTTTTATTTTCCTTGCTGCATGCACATCTAGATCTATATGTACCTATTTATTGAAGATTCCATGGCTCGTTAACTCTCGTGAAAGTTTCAATAGTCTCCTCAAAATGCTGTATCTTCTCGTGGTACTTGTGGTCATGATGACTCATGATACAACCACCATATACTTTTTATTCTTTTTATTTATTTGTAATGAAACACGATATTACTGACGTGTTTTTAATGTCTATTCGACTGTTATTTTAAATTATCATTTAATAATTTATAGTTCTTCCACAAGCTATTTGTTGCCTTAACCAGCACTTTCAAAGAAGTAGATCGAAATTTTCCCATTTCCCAAAGAATTCAGCATCCTAACCTTTCACTATTGATCCTTAGAGGATGTGTACATTTTCTTTAATTAGTTGAAGATATATCTTCTACATCTTACTTTCGGCATGTTTGCACACACCAATTTATTAATCTTCAATTATCTTTGATCTCATAAGGTATATAGCTCCTCTGCTATGCTTATGTCATTTGAAGGCTGATTGAACTTTGAACTCTAGTCCTTTAGCTTCTTTGTCAATCTTAGGTGGTGTCCTCCTCTTCTAATGTACAATTTGTCCACTCACTTATTCTTGCAACTTCCCCGCTAAACACAATTGACAAGAGACCAAATCTAAGGTAATTGAGTGAGTTGTGTATGTCAGGTTTCTTTTGATCCTGGTTGCTTCTATTTATTTACCCATGGTCCAAGTCTGTTCCCTTTTTCTCAATCTTATAAACTTGCAGTTTTACAACCACTACACTTGATCTTATGTTGGTAGAATACTTCTAAAGCACCACCCGTTTTCAGTTTGTAGAACATTTATAGGAGATAATTAAACGTTAGGAAATTTCATCATAAGTAGCATATTTACTTAATGACGTTTCAAAGTATTACCGTACATATTGATGCTGATGCATATAGCCTCTTCGATGTCATGCTAATGCAGATATGTTAAGAACTTACCGAGCATTCCAAGTTTCAATGTAGCACCTATTCATGTGCCAAAATTCCCACCTCCATATGTGCAATATGATTCTGTTATTCCTCAGCTGCGTCAGATGCCTGTTGCTCAAGCTTCCATCAATTACAGGAGCCCCGTTATGAGCCCTTACCATGCAATGGGATTGAATCAGACTTCTAGGGATGCTTTATACATGCAGTGGCCAACCCAGTCGATGATGTATGCACACTCATGTGATCACATGAGGCAGACCTTTTTTCAGGTAGGCATCCTCCAATTTTTATTACTTCTTTTATCGCTCTTTGGGATCACTACGGATTTTTGTATTGGAAAATGTGAGCTTTTACTGCACAAGAAAGAAATTTTTTGTTGACTAATGCATATGGAGAACAGTAGTTTTAATTATCTGTTGTGTTGTTTGCAATTTTTCAATTAATTCAACTTCTGTTTGTTGTAGGCTCCCTACTATCAGCAGCCACTAAGTTTTGAATACTCCCAGAACCATCCATGACAATCAAATTATAAGCTGGGAGGAGAATGTCTGTATTACTGAATGAGAGACTGTTTTTTGTCCGATCTTAGAGTTTATTGATTTAGATGAAATGTCAGACTGGTAAACTTGGTATTTTTATTTAGCATCAATTTCCATATAGTTCTGGACTGACTATATTGTTTTTAGAGAGATTTAATGCTTACAAAATGTTCTGTTTGTGAGATTCTATAATTATTGCTAGATGTCAGCCTTACCACATAGGGTATTTTGCTCAATCATAAAGAGGTCGACGGGCCCTAATATATAACTGGCTAGAGGTAACTTTATCCTTGTTGAGTCGTTTTGGTTGTTAAAATGCAGAAAACACGCATCAGAATTATCGAAGTTTGACTTCTTTTTTTCTTCTTTAACATCGTCCCGGTTCATTGAGTACATTGTAGTTGAAATACTGAATGCACTTTACAAGGATGATTGTCAAAATCTTTCACTCCAGTTTTTAGGACCACGCATGCCTCGATTTCAGCTAGGACAGACTTTCTTGGTACTGTACATTTTAGGTTGGGTGGCAATGACACCTTTTATATAGCACCTTTCTTTCTCGTCCATAGGCACTTTCATGGTCATCATGCCACAAAAATGTTCAACATATGTCCAGGGTCGAACTCATGACTCTTGGTATGCTATGGTGATCGAGCATGACTGAACCCGGCCGTGCTTCTATAAAAATGCTAGTTTAAGCACAACGGGAATGGTGAGAGAATTTTGAAAGCAAAACAGATTCTTATACATCCAACTCAAGTATCAGAGTACATTCAGTAACAAAATCTTTCCTTTTATTTGCTAAGAAATGTTATGCTACGGACTGTACAATTTTAGCGCGAGAGGATTTTCTACGTAAGCAAATTGGATGTGGTTCTTATGAAGAATTAGAAGACAAGTCATTTTATCTATTTAATTAATTGGTGCTATTTGGTTAATTATTTTATCTTATAAATCAACAATACTTCTATCTTGCAAATGGATATAGTAAATTTAACACCAAGTTTTTGGCAAGTCAAGCTCCCCCAGGGTTCCAAATTTTCAATTTTTTACGAAGCGATATGGTGGCACTGAGCTTAGCCTCTAAATACCCGAGCTTGGCTTGTTCAAATCCTAAGCCTGGACTGGCCCTTTTGGCTTGTGGGCCTCATGATCGGAGTGTTCTCACGAGTCTGCACTTTTTCTTAAAAAAAAAAAAATTACCAAAATAAGTCAAGTCGAGCTCGAAAGTAGTTCAGCTCGTTTGTCACCCTAGGTGGATGATGTCCAGTACGCTCGATATACAAGGATAAAAAGAATTGAGAAAAAGAAAGCATGTCACCAACTTTGTCTGTCCTCTCATGTTTGGTTCATCAACCTATCAAACATTTTACAAGCACACATTCTGTAACCAGATTTTTGGTACCTTTGCTTGAATCAGTCCAACATCCAGTGCTTCAGCTACTTCCACACGATTCAAAATAGAAAGAAACATTATTACCTACTTAGAAATACTCATAAAATCTAGTTAAGAAGTGACAGTCACTGTGTTAGTCGAGAGAAACCCGCAAAAGATCACATAAATCATGAAATACGATATAGAAAACTGTAGTTATATTTAGAATCGTACTGAGAATTTTCAAGTTTCTTCGTACATCAAATACATGCACGCGCACCTTGTACTGGATTTAACTAAACTTTCATTTCAACAGCATAAAATTTCGTGCATGTGTGTATATCTACAATAAATAAAACGACTAATTGCATATCAAATAGAATTTTCAGACATAAACAAGCTAATATAGGCATTCACTGTGATGCAGTATCAGTAAAATTTCAAGATTCTTAAGAGATTGAACGAGAATAATGGGGATATTCTAAGTTCTATGTTTAACTGAGTAAAATAAATGCACCATGCTAGGAACTGAACTCAAGCAGCAGCAAAATTTCAAGGCAGCCTCACTTTCTAACTCTGTTTTTTACTAAATTCCACTGAACAAAAGATTTTAGTTACAAACAAGCCATTACAGTATAAAGCATCAACTTCGGCAGCACTGTGAAGGTATATAGAAATCAAAGTTATTTCAATGCATTTTCAAATGAAGAAACTGCACATTCGATTAACTCTGGTAGCATATATAACATGCAGATACGAAATAGTACCAAATAAAACCTTCACAGAACAAATAGCTAAGAGAATGTATGCTTTATAAAGTTACCAGAAGAAAAAGATATAAATCATGTGCAGACTTTATTGAACATATTAAAAAAAAAAAAAAAACTATAGGAAATGCTGTCACAATATCTAAGTTGTTCATACTACAATATAATTGTTCTTTGTGATGGATGAGCTGAATTTATCAATAAAAACTTGTAAAATTTAACAACAGATTCCAATTGAAATTCATAACACCTAGCACTCCAATTGAAAATTCAGAATGCAATTATAAAAACAGAAAAACAGAAATGAGGGGAGAGAAAGTTCAGAGATGGAATCCTCACAAATGATTCTTCACACCTTTTCCCTCCCTCACCTAACCTTATAACCGAAAGGAAATTGACTTTTTGGAAACACATTTTTATAAAAAAGCACTTAGAACCCGTTTGATCTACATTATTATCTCATTAAAATGAAAAATATGACCGTTATCCATCACATCAACATTTAAATTCAAATTTTCTATCTCTTGTGTGGGCTCCAATAACGGCTATATTTTTCATTCTCATTCTACAATAATTTGGCTCAAACATGGCCTTAACCTATTACAATTAATACTCAACACAACGATGCCGTACAGAATTTGAAATTTAGTTAGCCATTGAAGTTCCTTCTTCATTCCTCTTCCTTGCTCTGGCGCTTCTCTGTCCTTTTCTTTCCCAGTTCAACTGATATTCCCCCTTTGTGCCTCCATCATGACATCGATCCCCCTTCGAAAGACCTTGTCCCAAAGGTTGAAAAGTTGGTAGTGTCACAGATGCAACTTCTTTCTCCGCAATTTTTTTTCTTAAGTAATGACACATGAAAGACCGACTGGATCTAGGCTGCAGAAGATAATTCCAGTTTGTAAGCCACTTTCCCCAATCTCTGAATGACTTTATAAGGTGTCCATAGTACTTCGCAGAAAGCTTCTTGTTGATTCTTCTGGCTACAGTTTGTTGTGCATAAGGGTGTAATTTCAGGTACCACCAATCTCCTATTTGAAATTCCCTTTCACTCCTGTTCTTATCTGCATAAAACTTCATCCTAACACTGGCCTGAGTTAGATTCTCCTTCAGAATTTTGTCCATCTCATGTCTTTCCTGCAATACCTCATCCACTGAAGTATTGGAAATCTATTGGTAGGGCCCTAAGGCCAACCGAGGGGGTTTGATACTATACAAAGCTTCAAAAGGTGTCATCTTAATGGCACTGTGCAAGGTGGTGTTATACAACCATTCAGCCAAACCGAGCCATTTACTCCATTGTCTAGGCTGCTTGTATACCATGCATCGCAGATACATTTCCAGACACTGATTTAATCTTTTGGTTTGTCCATTCGTTTGTGGGTGGTAAGCTAAACTTAGCTGTAATCTGACTCCCAGGTATTTAAACAACTCTTGCCAGAATTTGCTTGTGAACACTTTATCCCTGTCGGTGATAATACTTTGGGACAAACCATGCAACTTATGGATGTTATTCAAGAATAATTTGGCACCAGTTGGGGTTGGGAAGGGGTGGGATAACGGTAGGAAAATGTGCATACTTGGTGAATCTATCCACTACCACCAAGATTACATTCTTACTCCCTGAGGTAGGCAAACCTTCAGGAAAGTCCATGGATATGTGACTCCAACCATAATGTGGAGTTGGTAAGGGCTACAATAATCCTGGGTAGTCTACATGTTCACCTTTGCATCTTTGGCAGGTGTCGCATTCCAAGACCTCCTTTTTGATGTCCTTTCTCATCCCTGGCCAAAAAAATGTTGCTTGGCCCTATGAATACTAGCTTGTATCCCAGAGTGTCCCCCTTCCTGTGAGGAATGTATGGCAGCTATCAACTTCTTCCTGATGTCATGTCACCACTTGAGCTAATGTAAACTCTGGTTTTGTACTTAAGTAGCCCATTCAAGTAGTGACAGTCCGGTTCTGAGTTGCTATCAAGCAGCAATGCGGTAATTTTAGCCTGAGCCTCCCTATCTCCTTGGTAGCTGGTCATCACCTCCCTTATCCACATTGGTGTGACTTCAATGATTGCCATGCATTCTGAATTCTTTTCCTCCCTTCTAGATAGAGCATTTGCCACCTGATTTTCCACCCCTTGTTTGTATTGTATCTTATAGCTGAGCCCCAATAACTTGGATTTGTGATGGATGAGCTAAATTTATCAATCAAAACTTGAAAATTTAACAACTCGGACAGATTCCAATTGAAATTCTCAACACCAGCACTCCAATTGAAAATTCAGAATGCAATTACAGAAACAGAGAAACAGAAATGAGGAGAGAGAGAAAGTTCAGAGACGGAATCCTCCAAAATGATTCTTCGCACCTTTTCCCTCCCTCACCCGACCTTATAACCGAAAGGAAATTGACTTTTTGGAAACACGTTTTTATATAAAAGCACTTAACCTATTACAATTAATACTCAACACAACGACGCCGTACAGAATTTGAAATTCAGTTAGCCGATGAAGTTCCTTCTTCATTCCTCTTCCTTGCTCTAGCGCTTCTCTGTCCTTTTCTTCCCCAGTTCAACTGATATTCCCCCTTTGTGCCTCCCTCATGACATTCTTCTTCTAAAAGAATCTTAAGGTTTATATGTCCACTTTAAAACCACACAATTTAGAAGTAGTACTCGATTCTATACTAAACTAAGAAACAAGAGAAATATTTTCGAACCACCAAAAAATAAAAAAAATAGATAATGGTTCACGTAGTTGCAAGGATGTGAAATATACTACTACACGGATTAATATCTGCAATCAGAAGCTAACATGCCGATAACTTGACTTACACTAATGGACTGTATTAACCAACAACGGAATTTTCACCATGCAATTACTGATTCCAATAGGCATAAAGTGAGATTTTCAATACACGAACATAAGAAGCGAATTTATTTCATGTCACTTGGATGCCAATAACTCAACTTTACTGCATCAGAATAGCTAAAAAAACACCATTAACAGAGAAGGCAGCTAAAGTCTAACACTAAATTGTAACTTCAGTGACAGATTTTCACTAGGCCGAGAAACGAAACTGACTAGGAAAATGCAGATGTTCGCATTTAAACATCGCAAGTTGGAAAAAGAGAGAGAATATTCCTCTCATTTGTGGGAGTGGCCAACTCCAAATCCTCCAAATGTGGTGCAATAACAGAACCATTATTGCTATGAACTGCCTGTGACGGCCTAATGAACGGATGTTCAAACTGCCCATTCGAAGATGAAGTCCCAAAATGTCTAAATTGCGGTTGGGAATGGTGGTGCAGGCCTGGCCCTGGCCCCACCACCGGCATTGGATGATGATGCTGAATTGAGGCTACCGGCACAAGGGGCATGAAATGATCAGAATTCAGCCTGTTTGGGTGCAAAAAATGCGCCGGCACAGGGGAGCTGGCGAACAAACGGTCGGTCGCAGGGTCGACCCCTAAAGCAGACAATGCTGCAGGGCTATTGTTGCCACCACTTCCATTATTGGACATGCTCTGCATCCTCTTTAGATAAAGCCTGTATTTCTGCAAATGGCTAGCAACATTCTCTCTGGTAAGGCCATCCACACTCATCAACTGCATAATGGTTTTAGGAACAGCATTCTTGATCCCCAAATGAGCCACAGCATCTACAAATCTTTTATGGAGCTGTGGCGTCCACACGAGCCGCGGCCTCTTCAGGGTGCGGGCAGGTTCATCTGAGGCCAACCCGACTCCTCCTCCAGTTCCACCTCCGCCCAACTCAGCCGAATCAAATTCCGCCGAGGAGTTGGGTTGAGAGGAGAGAACCGTTGATTGCGGCAGCTGCGCAGGCGGCGTGCTCTGGTATTGATGATTCCGAATATCAAAGGCAAGTGCTAGATCAGGGGTTATTAGGGATTGGGATAAGGGCATCAGTTCTTCAGGTGAAGGCAGTTCCTCTTCCCATTTGGCAAACCAATTGGAGTCTTCTTCTCTCATTCTTATTCCGTCTTCTTGAATGTACTGCAAATTAAGTTGGACAAATTTTCTCTTCTACAAAAATTTCAAGATTTTGTATAACTAATCCAAATCAAATGGAATTTCAAGAAAGTTTTGATTTTTGAGTAGTACGTGTTTTTGTGTGAAAAGGGGTTCCTCGCCGGCGACCGAGGTGGATCTTATTTTCTTGTTTTCAGCTATAATATTCTATTTTTATTCTATTAAATTTAAAGGATAATGTTGCTTCCGATGGTCTTTTTCATAAATATTCCCAAAAAAAAAAAAAAAACTTATTTTTCAATAATTCTCGCACACAAGATATGTATGTATATTTGTATCTCTGTCATAAGGGACACAGAACCCATGACGTGTCTTGGAGCGTGAATGACACGCTGAGTTTTCATTGGATTAGAACAAGAAATGTAGGAATCTAGAAAATCAAGATCTGAAAGATGGTTGGAGGAAACCTGAAAGATATTTATTTCACATGGAGCGTGAAATGCACACGCTCTTTGAATTCTTAATTTTAACTGCACATTCTCCATTAAAATACTATTTTAAAATACATTTTGGACAAAATTATAACCGTTAGTTTCATTTGTTCTAGAAATTCCAGATTTCTTCTTATTCTTCTTCTTCAATTTATCTGTAATCTTCTAATTCTTTGTTCTTCTTTCATCTTTTAATCTGATTTTACCCGAAATATAAAGAAGTATATCAAAGAAGAAATCCTTATACTTCTACATTTTATATTGGTAAGATAT
>CAIGRH010104641.1:0-19874 GCA_903798295.1 Fraxinus nigra | reverse complement strand
TTACCCCAAAAAAAAGGTAAATCGTAAATGAGATTTACCTTATTTATATAGCAAGACACCTATTGACTGCCAATTAAACTACTTGTATATTCATGGTTGACATCTTGAATGATATCTCCCTATGTGTAGAAAATATGACCATTGATTGGAAATAATGTTGTTAAAATCAAAGATTTTACTACTTGTGCATAAAAAAATGTACATAATGAATTACATAATATGATATAAAGTGGAAAGATTGGATAAAAAAGTTGATTATATTTTAAACGACAAATGACAAAGTGTCATGCGAAATTGTATAATCCATTATGTAAATTTTGATGTACATGTAACAAGACCGAAAATAATATACAAAAAACTGTCAACTTACATGATGTTATATATCTATAATGTCAAACTCGATGTACACCAAGCAAAATTGATTGACCATGATTTCTCAACTTTTAATGATGAAAAACTCCAAATCACACATTGATGCCTGTAAATTCAGTAGTACTGTAAACTCATTTTTGTTTTATATACCAATTTTCCCATTGCAAACTTGTTTTTAGCTAGTTATTAAGTTATAGTTGTTATTTTTTCTTAAAACCCTTTTTGAATATTTTAAATAATCATTATTTAGTAGAATCTTACGATCTTCAATCCAATCCACAGTTACGATCCTGACAACCTTAAGCGCATAGAATTATCAAACTCAATTAAAACCACATACCATTACCATAGACAACGAGATTTCATTTTTCTCAAGCTCAGGCTGCAGCTAACAGACTGACTTTAAAGCATGAGGGAATGGGNTCATTTTTGTTTTATATACCAATTTTCCCATTGCAAACTTGTTTTTAGCTAGTTATTAAGTTATAGTTGTTATTTTTTCTTAAAACCCTTTTTGAATATTTTAAATAATCATTATTTAGTAGAATCTTACGATCATTAATCCAATCCACAGTTACGATCCTGACAACCTTAAGCGCATAGAATTATCAAACTCAATTAAAACCACATACCATTACCATAGACAACGAGATTTCATTTTTCTCAAGCTCAGGCTGCAGCTAACAGACTGACTTTAAAGCATGAGGGAATGGGAAGATCTATATTTTCTCAACTTGGAGAAATTTTCAACATTTGGTAGTTGCTACTGTCAACAACTTTGACAAGTTTTTCAGCGGCCGTGAATATAATTAAGAACTCGTTTATACAGATAACTGTTATCTTGGATTGGAATTCGGAAAGAGAATTAATTTACATTAATTCCTCAGTTAATTTCATGCATTTTCACGGTAAAAATTGGCTGGCAATTTTAGTTTGGTTAGAGTTGCAAACTTTCTGTTCTAGTATTGCCTTAGCATTCTTATAAGTTTTTTACCCATGGTCAGACGACATTTTTTTGATTAAAAGATTATATAATATTATCCATCTTAATTAATCAATATATCATCCATTTATTTTTATTTATTCCCTCTTAAAAAATGAACTCTCTAATTCCATTATTCCATATAGAATGTCACAACATCGACATTTCATTATTACAATGATAAATAACATTATTCTTATAAAACACATAACACAACCTCACTACATTTTGAGCTTAGCTCTATTCCAGTTATTTATATTCTTTGCCATCCGCGTCCCCACCACAAATATGGAAGAAAAGAATAATGTTAAAAATGACGAGGGTGTTTTTACTTTGAGGAATGCTACTGTTACAGAAAAAAGATTCTATCAAAATAACAGATCACACACATGGGGGTGGGCCCCATTTTTTATAATAATATTTTACTCACATGGAGCCCACCCCATGTGAGTGTTCTGTCATTTTTATGGAAGAAATAGTTTTGTACCAGTGGTTTAATTGTTTTACTTTTGTCTTGAATTTGTCTGCCGATTGTTTAAGGAAGATAGTGACATGTTCTCTACACTAGAAAATGGCAGCCAAAATTGTTTGGATTCAAATAGAAAAAATGCCACCGATTTCTGGTTATTCTTGACAACCACTCAGATAATTTATTGGCTTCTCTTTTGGTTCTTTATTTGGTCTAATTCTAAATATGGCCGTTTGGCTAAAATTTGATTTGAATAGCATCAAAACTTACGAGGCATATAACTGTTCTAATTTCACTGTTATTTGTAGAATTTTAATTTAGAGAATTTCTGAATATAAGTTACTTTAACATGAAGGCAAAATTTTCATTTTGAAACTATGAAGAAAGTAGCATATTCAAAGTCTAAATTCATTTTGAAATAAAATGGTCATTATTATCTCTCTCTAGAGAAAAGGAGAAAGTTTCAATTAGAAAAATGGACATATAATCCACAACTCTTGTGCATGTTAGAGATTGTCCCATCTTCAAATGCAGAGTATTCAATTCTATTTTCCACGTCTCATCTTCTATTCACAATGGACAGAATAAATAATGTGATAAGAGAACTTTACTTATGATTCTCTCCAGTAGTCATACATTAGAGAACCATACTTAAAGTTCTTTCTTCCACATCAATAGTAGAAAGTTTTTATCCTACCCACTGGGAGCAGGAGATCTATATTTCCAATATTTTAGGACTATGGCAAAGTTAATCGTTTAGCATCCATTTGGAAAGAACTTATAAATGCTTTATTCATAGATAGATGAAATTGAATGGTGGATAAATGAGTAATATTTGCTAATTTATTGAAATGTATGTTTGAAAATTAAGGGCGTGTTCGGTAGAGATTAAAATTCAATTAAAATTGAAAATATAGTCGTTAATGTGTTATGCTCGTCTAATAAAAGTCAGCAATAACGGCTAATTTTTCAATTTTAATTCGATTTTAATTTCTACCAAATACACTCTAAATTTGACCACTTATAAATGATTTATAATTTTTTTTCCAATGGTGAATTAATTGAAAATGATCTATTCTTATGGTGAAATCATGACATTTGTGGATTACGTGCCAATTTTTTCAAAAGATAAAATCATTCTACACACCGATATACTCAAATGACATTATTAGAAGTTAAAACATTCACCATACTATTACCCGTACTTTCAATTAATAAAAATAAATTAAAAATAACATAAATGAAAAAAAAAAAAATCCAACTTGTCATCGTCTCTAAATTCACCCATAGTTAATAAAATTGAACCGAATCAACAAGTTGAATTGAAAAAATGGCGACACTTGAACTGCCAATGGATCCAATCCATTGTTGGTAGCAATTGACTCGATCCAGTTTTATTTGAACTACTTGACCCGATTAAAACAAGATCACCTGCATAAAAAAGCGATCCAACAAGCCACTGCGCCAAAATGATATCTTTACACGTTTGTGCATTCATAATAATATAGAAAATCATCCAATTTGTTGCTATATTCAAATCCTTTTTACTTTATAAAAATATTTAATTCTAGTACATATAAATATAAATTTAATAATCAAATGCAAAAATTTTAAATAAAATATTTTACTGGCCTTTTAGTTATCAAAAAACTCAAAATTGTGATTAAAAAAAATTATTTCCTCATTACAGAATTAAAAGAAAAATATGAACATAGTGGCAACAAAAATAGTTAAAGACAATGATGTAAAACTAATGATAAACAATTTAAGACTTTCCATTTGTCTCAAAAATAATTATGTCTATTTTATAAAATTATATAACTTTACAAACATTTACCCATCGGTGCAACTATTAACCCACCGATTCAACGAGAAATTTGATGATTTAGTTCTTTGACCATATCAATCTTGAGATTGAATCTCATAACTATGCATTCACCCTTAAAGTGATGTTATTGCTTTTGCAGTTGTCACTGTCATCGCCATTATCGCTACATTTGTATTAAAAAAAATATCAAACATACTAAATATACTTTGTGCCTTACCGGATCACTGCAGCGGTAGCCCGTTGCATCATCAAAACAACCATGAAGTACACGACATTGACTATAAAAAGCATCAACCCTAAATACGAGGATCTGAAATTCACGAAGCTTTGTCCTGTTCTTAATAAACTAATTTCATCCCGTCTTCACATGATTCTTTCATCACTAACATCCAATTTATCATAAATTATAAAACAATCCCAACATTAATTCAATTATTAAAAAGAAGAAGAAATACTAGTAGAAAAATCACCAACCAACCAGCAGCAGTAATCATCATTAATCCATATCTAACCAAAGAATCCAAGAAAATAATCATACAACCTAAGCCACATAAACTAAACTTTAGTACAGAAATGTGTATTTGAGTTGAGTCCATAAATAGATTCGGACAAAAAGAAAACATGCACATTTAAGTGTCATAGATTGTAATAAAATACCAATAGTGGGACCTGTCTCAATTTCAAGAAGTCCCATCGTGACAGCTTACCGTAAACCCCACCTTTAGTTTCTTCAGTGTCATCTTCTGCTTCACACTGATATTCTGGTTTTCACACAACTGTGCTTAAAGTCAAATGTGGAAAACTTGAGGCTTTTTTTCAGTTGAAGAAGAAAAATAAAGAAGAAACAAAAAGCGAAACTATGTCTGATGGTAAGCCAGCGTTTTTAAACGATGAATTATCAAAACATACCTCAATTTTCGGTTTACGTTTGTGGGTCGTTGTTGGAATTTGTGTTGGTGCTGTAATTGTCATTTTTCTCTTTATAATCTCTCTGTGGATCACCTCAAGGCGCAATAGCAACAAGAAAACGTTGCTTTTGACCCATAAAAATTCCAATATCCCAAAAGTTTCCAGAGAAATCCAAGAAATTCGGGTCGACCCTACCCGGAATCCGGAAACCGACCCCAAGCTGCTACTACCTGCTCCGGGACCCTTGCCGCTTCCTGAACCCGACCCAGTTGAGGACCAAAGAATCCATGTTGAGATTCGCAAGGGGCATCGAATTGCCTACCCGGAAAAGGTAGGGCAGCGCTCTGGATCGGGCCATGGGAGTGGGGACGCCCGGCCCCTTGCGGAGGATGGTGGCGGAATGGCTGCCCCGGAAGTGTCGCATTTGGGATGGGGTCATTGGTACACTCTGAGGGAGCTTGAAGAGGCAACTGATGGGTTTGCTGATGACAATGTGATTGGTGAAGGTGGGTATGGAATTGTTTACCATGGTCTCATGGAGGATAACACTCGAATTGCTGTCAAGAATTTGCTCAATAACAGGTATTTTACTTCAATTACTCTTTGCTAAGTTTACATTGCTTGTATAGTTGTATATTACATGGATAGAGAAGTCATTTACTATCATGGATGAATTATGATGATAATTGGGATACTTTAGAGTTTATATGACTAGGTTGAGTGTAATTTATGTTCTTGAACTACAGATGGACAATTGGACATTGATTGTTTAGGCTTTAGACTACTGTGGGATGATGTTATTTTGTTTTTTGTATGTTCAACGATGTTTTTTTGTTCAGGGGTCAAGCAGAGAGAGAGTTTAAGGTTGAAGTTGAAGCAATTGGACGTGTTAGGCATAAGAATTTGGTGAGATTGCTCGGCTATTGTGCTGAAGGAGAACATAGGTGTGTCTAACATTGAAATTTAGCTTGTATTTTATTTCATCTCGAAGATAAATTCGTAGTTTGTACAATTCCGGTTGTATTGTTTCGGAAATTGGCCTTAATTAGGCTTGTTTCCCATAGATTTTTCAATCTCGGATTGTATGTTTTTCAGGATGCTTGTGTATGAGTATGTAGACAATGGTAACTTAGAACAGTGGCTTCATGGAGATGTAGGATCGTATAGTCCTCTCACATGGGATATACGATTGAAAATCATACTTGGAACTGCAAAGGGGTAAGGAAAATTTTCATATCTATTACATCTTGTGTTTGTCTCAATGGATTCGTCCTCGTTATTTATTGTTTAGTTGGTATAACTAAAACTTGGTGAATTTCTTAGACTGACCTATCTGCACGAGGGGCTTGAACCTAAGGTCGTTCACCGTGATATTAAATCAAGCAACATTTTATTGGACAAACAATGGAACTCTAAAGTATCTGACTTTGGCCTGGCAAAGCTCTTGGGCTCAGAGAGGAGTTATATTACCACTCGTGTTATGGGTACATTTGGGTAAAACAAATCTGTGGGCATATTTTGTGGCTTTTATTTCTACCATTAACCAAATGACATTGATTGCTAGATTTTCTTCTATGTTTTATAGTTATGTGGCACCCGAGTATGCTAGCACTGGCATGTTGAATGAGAGAAGTGACGTTTATAGTTTTGGGATTCTTATAATGGAAATCATTACCGGGAGGAACCCGGTAGATTACAGCCGTCCCCCAGGGGAGGTATGTATGCAGTATTCTTGATTGCTTCTTTTTGTGGAGTATCGATATTTAAGTTTCTTCCATGATTTATAAGGTCTTTCTGGCTTTAAACAAAAGCTAAAAACCTCAGGTGAATCTGATTGATTGGCTTAAAACAATGGTTTCAAACCGGAATGCAGAGGGAGTTTTGGACCCCAAGTTATCTGAGAAGCCTTCTTCAAGGGCATTGAAACGTGCCCTGTTAGTAGCTTTACGCTGTGTAGACCCAAACGCCCAGAAGAGGCCAAAGATGGGACATGTGGTACACATGCTTGAGAGTGACGATTTTCCTTTCCGTGATGTAAGTTAAAAATCCTCTATTTAGTAAAGTTGTGGAATTTAACGAGGATCCCATCTTCTTGTTGGAAACAGCTAAATGCATGTGACATTGTGAATTTGTATCTTCACCTTCCTGCATTCTCGCTTGTTAAACTTTCTGCTGTTTGAATTTCTTCCTCATTCCTGTGCATCTAAAGAATCAAAAACTGGGAGAGTGAATTAAATGAACCAATTCCTTGTCCTCTTTATCTTTGGAAAATGTGAGTTGGAATATTTTGATTAGACGACTGCAAGTTGATAATGATCCATGTACTCTTTCCGGTTATGTCTAATAAGGTATTTGAGAAGATTGAGGCATATGGAGCCCAATTATATTATTGAATCAACTACATAGCTTTCCATTGAATATATATGATCAGCTATTGAAATGTTAATTTTCATCCTGCAAATCGGCATTTCTTAGCTGGTGAGGTCCTTGAAACTTTTTTTTGTCCTATCGAACTACTGATTACAGGACCGCAGAGCTGGAAGAGAACATGGTCGATCACATCGTGACAGCCTCAAGGAGAGGGTAGTAGAGAAACACATCATGGAACCAGGTGACAGTAGTGGATATGAAAGCAGCGTCCAAACTGACAGGTCTTTGTTGAAGAAGCAAGAAACTGACGAAGAAAAGTAGCCTCACAATCCCTATTGAAGTTCAAAAGACACGTCTCATCCTTTCTAAATATTTTTTTATTGCTTGGCTATGTTAATATCTTCATTCGCCTTTGGATTTAAATTATAATAGTTATGATCATTGAAGTTGTGAAACGCAGAGGATGATACCGGATTAAATCCATACCAAATTGTTGGAGGAGAAAATAAGAGATTATAGGCATAATATGAAGTAGATATCACAAGAAAAATATTAATTTGCAGAGAATGAAGATTTTATTATAATATGGAGAAAGAATACAAAGATTACGTGTTTACAATGTTTTTAATTTTTTATTAAATCATAAAGAAGAGTCAATTATATATTAGAAAACAAATATGAGACGTCTAAACTCTTATAGTAGAGTTGTAATTGAAATAGAATATCAAAAACGGAATTGAACAGAAAAATCGTGTAGGGGCGAAATAGGAAGGGCGAAGCACTGGCTCCGACTCTTCTGCCCAATTTTGCAGGGTGGTGTCCCGTTTGCGTTCAAAAACCTTCCAAAGGTGTTTTCCTCATTCTATAGTTCTTTTCAGGTCTAACAAAAATTTCTACTTTTAATGGACTTCTAAATAGAACTTCAATTAGGATTCGTCAAGTAAACATGAATGCGATTCAACAATAGTATCTTAAATAGGATTCTTCTTAATGTACACTTTAATTAAAATTCCAGATTATCTTCAACAAACAAATCAGATCACACCCAAATTCTAATAAAAGTTTTTGTTGCAGATTGAGGTCACTAGCAATGAATGTAAGGTATTATGATTCAGTTGGATGTTTCATTTTCAAGTATGTTAATCGACTCACTTGGTAGATATCTCAATTTATTACTCGATATTTACTTATTTGTTAAGAACCAACCAAGATGCCAGAATTGCAATGTTATCAGTTGTTGAGAAACCGGCCAAAAAATAAAGACGAGAAAAATGATCAGTTTGAAAAATAATAGGTCCCACAACAATCAAGATTTTTATAGAAGAATATGAGAATTTATTATATCAAGAAAGTAAAATTATATTTACAAGATTTGACTTTCTCTATCTAAATCTAAATAATTCTCTCGAGTTTTTAATGTATACAACAATGATTTAATTGTTATCTTGAGTGTCTCTTGAGTTCATTTTAAGTCTATGAAGAGCCTACAATTTGTAAAGTATTTATAATAGTCAAATCTTGAAGTTATAGATGATGTAGAATACAAAAATGTGTAAGAAACCAAACAAGATTAAAATTATCACCGCAGGGACGGCTCCTACCATTCTATTCTTCTTTGTGTTGTCAACATCGTGGCGCCGCATCCTGGCGCTCCGACAACCCCGGTTCTGTCCCAATGCACTTAAAACACTTCTTTATCCATTCCAAAGTTCTTATCCCAATCAAACTTTC
This sequence comes from Fraxinus nigra, assembly GCA_903798295.1. Lineage (NCBI taxonomy): Eukaryota > Viridiplantae > Streptophyta > Magnoliopsida > Lamiales > Oleaceae > Fraxinus > Fraxinus nigra. The sequence goes on along the minus strand of CAIGRH010104641.1, from coordinate 11,213 downwards.
GATCCATTTTGAAATTTGATTCCTTAACAGACCGAACTTCTAAACCAAAATTATTTAAACTTCCTCCATGAATCAAACATCCAAATCACATGAAGTTTGAGTCACAAAACATAACAAACTCTACCTTGGCACAAATTTCATAGCAAGGAATTAAGTCTTCACTCTTCATTCTCCAACTCTTCAATCATGCCCCTTCCGGACACCTCATGCCCCTCTTGGGCACACCATGTCCCTGTCCAGCATACTTAGCAACTGCAAACTAAATTCAAACCATAATTACTAGCAAAACTACCTTGCACTCCTTGCATGAATCATCTCGTTCACTTCCAGCTCCAACTATGTTAATAAACCTACATGACTAACCTACCCGAGCCGCTAAATCTTCTCAAATCACCACGACCAATATGATCAACAAGATCACAACAAGCTCCACTTGAGCTACTGGAAGATTCCCCAATATCATTGTTCAAATCACCTCGAACAAGCCGACCACAAGCAACTCTATTGAAGTTATTGCTTACTAAATCATAAGCTGCAGTTGCATCCATAGTAACCGTTGATCCTTTTAACACATAATCGGGACTTTCTCCATCCCCTTAACACACCCCGGGCACCCTTGCTAATTTTTAGAACTCTACATTCACTGGTATACTTGTACCCATTTGAATCAAGATTACTCAAAGAGATTAAATTCATGTTTATAGTTGGAACATGTCGAACATGGCCAAGTATTTTAACCGTTCCATCAAACATCTTGATTTTAACATGACCAATTCATGCTATTTTACATGGATCATTATTTCTCATTATCACGGAACCCTTTGTAACTATTTCATATGAAGAAAATCAATTCTGATTTGAACAAAAGTGCAAGTCGAATCAAGAATCAAATCCTCGTCAAGTTTAGAGTCACCTTCAGTAATCGCCAAAAGATCTCCATCAGTGTCTTCTTTTGCAAGACTGACATTATCGAAATTTTCTGATTGTTCCTTCTAATTTGTAGTGGCAAACTTGTTCCGCCACTTGTTGCAATCCCTCTTCATGTGCCCCTTGTTGTTGCAGTACCAACAGACTTTACCACTATTGCTATCCTTGACTATGTCCCTTCCATGACCTCCTGTCTTTCTCTCACGAACAACAAGACCCTCTGCCTGGACCTCATAACTGACAACCAAATGCTTCATCTTCTCCTTAAAATAAAGTGCATCATATACATCGTCAATAGTAATAATATCCTGAATATAGAGAATGGTATCTCTAAAAGTTACATATGAAGGTGGTAACAAACATAATATCAACCATAAATCTTTTTCATCATATTTGTTCTCCATGGTCTCCAAATCGACGACAATTTCTTTGAACATTGATAGATGATCTTCCAAAGAAAGACCTTCTATCAAGCAATGAGATATAAACGTTGCTTCAAGTGTAACTTACTTGTCAAATTCTTTGTCGTACAAAGTTGCTCCAATCTTAACCATAACCCATTAGCACTTTTCTCCTTTACAACGATATGAAGAATGTGATTAGAAAGATGAAGATGTATCTGCGATAGGGCTCTCCAATCATTTCGTTGCTTCTCCTCTGCAGTCATTGTTGCAGGCATTCTATCTATCCCCAACAAAACATCATCAAGATCCAATTGATCAAGAACTGGTCACATGTTGATCTGCTACAAAGAAAATATAGTGTTGCGATCCAAAAGCAGAATCTCAAATTTCATAGTTGCCAGCTCTAAAACAATCGACATTATTCAAACTTCACTTTAATAAGTAATTTGGACCTCTCAAGAACCCGCCAAAAAAACTTTGGCTCTAATACCATCTGTTAAGAACCAACTAAGATACCAGAATTGATATGATACCACTTGTTAAGAAACTAGCCAAATAATAAAGACATGAAAAATATGAGCAATTTGAAAAATAATGGATCACACAACAACCAAGATTTTTGTAGAAGAAGATGAGAATTTATTATACCAAGGAACTAAAATTGTCTTTACAATATTTGATTATCTCTATCTAAATCTAAACAATTCTCTCAAATTTCTAATATATACAACAATTATCTATAATTGTTATCTTGAATCTCTCTTAAATCCCTCTCAAATCTATGAAGAGCCTACACCTTGTGGCATATTTATAGTAGTCAAATATTGGAGTTATGGATGAAGTAGAACACAAAACCTCGTAAGAAATCAAACATGATTAAATTTCGGCGTTGCGGCTTCGTCGTCGGCTCCTTGGTGCTTGGAGGCCGGTGCCCCAACACCACCATTCTGTTCTTCTTCTCGCTGTCAACGATGGGGCGCCATTGATTCTATCCTAATAAGTCCAAAACACTTATTCATTCCAAAGTTCTTATCCTAATCAAACTCTCAATTCATTTTAAGATTTGATCCCTTATCAAATCGAATTTCTAAACCAAAATTATGCTTCCTCCACGAATCAAACTTCCAAATCAAATGAAATTTGAGTCACAAACACAACATTATTTATTCACTTCTCAGGATTAATTGTTTATAAGCACTTGAAAGTAAATCAAATCACATCACCAGTCTTTATCATGGTGGCTTCCTTATACAAGTAATTACTCATAATTGTGTCCCCGCCGTGGCTGTAGTTCACGGATGAGTAGATGGTCAAACTGGTTTATTTTCTTGGTGTTGCAGAATTTGAACAAGAAGAAAATGGGAATTTTTCCATTTAATATATAAATCCAGCAGGACCACATTAAATTTAGAATTAATGAAATGTACTTTTTTGTTGTATTTGTAGGTCGGGACTAAACGAAATAATAATTTAAACTGGTCCTACAACTCACATGCATAAAGTCAAGATTGAAAGGCTAGGTATCCCTACTGGCGAATATACGGACGGAGAAAATCAAAGATTTATGGACCTCTCAATTGATATGAAGAGTCTGTTTGGGAATTTATGGTCGTTATTGGGTCTCACTCGTTTAATAAAAGTCAACAATAACGATTAGTTTTTTAATTTTAATCCGATTTTAATCTCTACCAAACATGCTCGAAGTATCAGTGTTAACTACTGATAAATTGTTTTACCACCCGAATTCTTATATTACTAAATCAGCCAATCAAGAATTGACAACATGGTAATGCCTAATCAAAGTAGTATTTTGTCCAACAAACCTTCCAAAATTCTTGTATTGGTGGACAACGGACTCTCTACTGTTGTGTATGAAAATACTCGTAGGTTGATAATTTAGAGGGTTTTGGGTAGATTAAAATCAGATTTTTAGAAAAATTGTGATAGAAATTTTTGAAATGTATGGTTGAAATGATGCGAGACACATGAAAGATGTGGTTGACATTGATTGTTTAATTTTGACTTAGATTAAAATCAGATTTTAATCTGACCCAAAAGAACCCTTAGTCTCGTCTAGCGACAAAATGAAATTTAAAATTCCCTACTTCATTAGTTACAGGTGCATTCGGACAAGCATTTGCCTCTCGGGTAGAAGGTTGCAACTTATTTACCAGCTCAATTCAGCTACAAAAATGTTTGTACTAGAAGAGTGCTCAATTCCTCATTCTTTATAGGAGATGGTTTGGCGAGACTTTTAAGGTATTAGAATTTTAGTTTTAATCATACTAAAATTAGCCCGCACTTACAGTTAATGATAAGTGAGGCATTCATGTTATCGAAATTGATCTCGTCTCCAGTTGAGATGATAAAAATTTCTCACTGCTAATGTAATAAGAGAACATTATTTATAAGTCTCTCGATTTTTATTCTATCTACTATCTACTGAAGACAGAAGATTAGGCATGTTCTTGTTATATATGCAAATGCTTATGTGAGCCACTGTATTATTGATGTGATGTAAAATGTTATTTTATTGAAAAATGTGTGGTTGAAAATAAGTAAAAAAATGAGAATGAAAAATTTAGGCCCCGTTTGGTAGGAATTAAAATTCAATTAAAATTGAAAATATGACCATTATTGGATCTCACTCGTCTAATAAAAGTCAACAATAACGGTTAATTTTTCAATTTTAATCTGACTGTAACCCTTATCGAACGGGCTCTTAATGTGTACCAAACATGATCTAAAAATAATTCATTGAACAAAGGATGGGATGGTTTAGGACCATTGCTTTTATTTCTTTCCCCATAGTGTCAATTGTCTGCTTTAGTCAAAGATCTTTTTCTTTACTTTTGGATAAAGGGGTTGCTTTCTAACGTTTATACTTTGTAGTTTGAATTACGATTGTATATTTATTGAAACCACGATTATTATCTCGTTTCTAATTAAAATAGACCATGGACTTGGTCTATAAACTTCAAATTTCACTAAGAATCTGTAAAAAAAAATGGCTAACAATTATTAATTATTAGTTGACCATCCGTACTTGGCAACATCACAATCATCCGTTTTAAAAAACTGTTTTCTAAATCAATGACCGAATTTTGACAACATCAACATCGTTAATCATTATTTTAAGAATTAAACTACTTGTACATTCTACTTTACACTTTAATTTACACTCCGAATATGTGGCAATTCTTTAATGGTTGGATTAAAATTGTTTTTGTAAAAAGATGATTTGAGATCTTGACATGTGTAAAAAATGTAAATCAAGTGATAAAGTAGGATGTGCAGATAGTATTACTCTTATTTTCAAGTACAATTATACAAAAAGCATAATCGCTGATAGTCCGTCGGTGGTGACTTTGAATAGCGCCAAAGAACTGGTGTACTAAATCACAATAATTGTGCCATGAGGTTGGATTCTTGACATGTCAAATAATATGGAAAATGACATCCGCGTGAGAAGAAGATAAGGTGTAATAATTCAGAGAGCTCATTTTAGGAAGCCAATTTTGACTGTCATCAGAATAAAATCAGCTTCAGAGGTACACAAAAGAATTTGTTTCCAGAAAAAGAAAAATGTGGCTGATTGAGTCCTTCCCAATCCTCCTCTTCTCATGTTTTTTGCTGGCTTCAGCAGAAAGATCTACTTATATTGTCCACATGGACAAATCTTTGATGCCTAAGGCTTTTTCAAGTCATCATTATTGGTACTCTTCCATTCTTGAAGCCATTAAATCAGTTGGATTCACCTCATTGGATAGTCAAAATCATTCACCAAAGCTTGTATATACATATGATTATGCCTTTCATGGATTCAGTGCAGTAATGTCCAAAGATGAATTGGAAGCTTTGAAGAAGTCACCGGGATTCCTTACAGCTTACCCCGATAATATTGTGACACCTGACACCACGCATACTTACAAGTCTCTCTCTCTGAACACTGCCACAGGTATATGGCCAGCATCTGAGTATGGTAAAGATGTGATTATTGGGGTTATTGATAGCGGCATATGGCCAGAAAGTCCAAGCTTTAAAGATGATGGAATGACAGAAATTCCAGTAAGGTGGAAGGGAATTTGCCAGGCAGGTGAAGAGTTCAATTCTTCATTGTGTAACAAGAAACTCATTGGAGCAAGATACTTTAATCAGGGAGTTCGGGAAGCAAATCCTGGAGTCACAATAACGATGAATTCAGCAAGGGACGAAACGGGTCATGGCACACACGTGGCATCCACTGCTGCTGGAAACTATGTCGACGGGGTTTCATTCTTTGGATATGCTCCAGGAACAGCAAGAGGAGTGGCTCCTCGTGCTAGGCTTGCTGCATATAAAGTTCTCTGGAATGAAGGAAGTCTGGAATCTGATGCTCTTGCAGGTATAGATCAGGCTGTGGCTGATGGTGTTGACATACTTTCAATCTCTCTGAGTTACCGTAACACAGATTTGTACAATAATCCTCTTGCCATAGCTGGATTTGGTGCCATGGAGAGAGGAATACTTCTCTCTGTTTCAGCAGGAAATCGAGGACCAGATTTTGCAACTTTACTTGAGGGAATCCCCTGGGCAGTCGTGGTCGCATCAGGAACTGTTGATCGCTGGTTTGCCGGGACCTTGACTCTAGGGAATGGCTTGTCCATAACTGGATGGAGCTTGTTTCCTGCTAGAGCAACAGTCAGAAACTTGGTTCTCACTTACAATGAGACATTGTCTGCTTGCAATTCATCTGAACTATTGTCAGAAGCTCCTGAAGGTGGCATCATCATATGTAACCAATCTGATGAAACAACAGAATTCTTTTCCCTATGGAGGTATCTCTCAGACTCTAATGTTCGTGCTGCTATCATTATTTCTGAAGATGCTGGTATACTTCGATCTGCTTCTTTTCCTTACCCTGGAGTCGTAATTACCCCCAAAGATGCAAAAGACGTGATCAATTACGCATCTAATAGTACCGACCCTCGAGCAAGCATCGAGTTTCAACAAACAATCCTGGGAACAGAGCCCAGACCTGCTCCAGCTGTATCAGGATCCTCATCAAGAGGTCCTTCAAGAAGCTATCCAGGCATTTTAAAGCCCGACATAATGGCACCAGGAGTGTTAATCTTAGCAGCCTATAATCCTTACGCTTCTGAAGCAAGTATTGGTACCAATATATTTTTGGCTAGTAACTACACACTCTTGTCAGGTACATCGATGGCTTGTCCACATATCTCTGGAATTGCTGCCCTCCTCAAAGCTGCACATTCCGATTGGAGTCCTGCAGCTATTCGATCCGCCATGATGACCACTGCAAATCCACTTGATAATACTCAAAAACCCATCAAAGACATGGGCAACAATTATGAAGTTGCTACACCACTCGACATGGGGGCAGGGCAAGTTGATCCAAATCGCGCCCTTGATCCAGGACTCATTTACGATGCTACCCCACAAGACTACGTAAATTTTGTGTGCGCATTAAATTTCACTCGAGAACAAACTCAAACTATCATACGATCAAGATATAATTGCTCAAAGTCATCCTTGGATCTGAATTATCCATCCTTCATCGCTCTTTATGACATCGAAGAAACAAGAAGTACATTAACTCAAAAATTCCGCAGGACAGTCACAAATGTAATTGATGGTGCTGCAACTTATAAAGTTGAGGTTAAAAGGCCAAAGGATTCTACAATCACAGTATCGCCAGAAACATTAGTCTTCCAAAAGAAGTATGAGAAGCAAAGCTATTCTGTGAACATACGTTATAGGAGTTACAGTAGGACTGTTATTAATGATGGTTCGATCACTTGGGTTGAAGACAATGGCAAGCACACAGTGAGGAGTCCCATTGTGGTGACTCTACGGGTCTTTAACGACTAGTTTCTATGATGATTTCAAGTGATCACTCTAGTTTCACTTAATCCTGTTTTATTTCTTAAACCTAATAATTCTATTAAAGAAAACAGGATATGGTTAAATAAAATCTTCATGGATTGTCCTTGGCTAACTAAACATCTTCATTTTACCTTCGAATTTTACAGAAAAATTTTGTGTAGGAATGTAAGTAATCTTGAATCTTCATGGATTATCCTTGGCTAACTAAGGGCCCGTTTGGTACGGATTCTCCAAATTCTACGATAAATCAATTCTCATTTTCAACTACACATTCTTCAATAAAATAATATTTTCCATCACATCAATAATTTTTTCTTCTTTTTCATTCACTCATTTCCCATCATATCACTATTCAAAATCAATTCTTCCCATAAAAAATCTCTCCCAAACAAGCTCTAAATATCTTCGTTTTACCTTTGAGTTTTACAGAAAAATTTTGTGTAGTGTAAGAATGTAAGTAATCTTGTTTTTGTTTCTGTTCTCAAATTAAATTTCTCTTCAAATTCAAAGTTTTTAAGATTGACCCCTCTTTATTACCAAAAGAATTAACTTACAAATTTAGAAAAAAAAAATGTTTAAAATAAAAAGTTGTAAAGTTAGACAAATATCACCAATGTACTAGACTAAATCCAAAGGAATGCACAAGCCAATATGTAAGGGTGTAAAAATTCAAATAATTTTATGATGATGATACACCTACCAAGTATCAAAGCATTAAAGCAGTGTTTTGCTTTTTCCCTCAAACTTAAATATTTGCAGTTAATATTTTTGCCCCACACTTCCAACTTGGTAACATTATTGACTCAAGGACATGTCGAACTCAACTTCAATTTATATAGACCCAAAAACACAAATTTTCCTTACCAATTTGACTGTTATCAGCATAAAATCAGCTTCCGAGGTACCAAAGAACTTGTTCTCAGTATAAAGAAAAATGGGGCTGATTGAGGCCTTCCTAATCCTCCTCTTCTCATGGTTTTTTCTGGCTTCAGCAGAAAGATCTACTTATATTGTCCACATGGACAAATCTTTGATGCCTAAGGCTTTTTCCAGTCACCATTATTGGTACTCTTCCACTCTTCAATCCATTAAATCAGTTGAACTAACCTCATTAGGTGCTCATAATCCTTCACCGAAGCTTGTCTATACGTATGATCATGCATTTCATGGATTCAGTGCAGTAATGTCCAAAGATGAATTGGGAGCTTTGAAAAAGTCACTGGGCTTCCTTTCGGCTTATCCCGATGATGTTGTCACACCGGACACCACCCATACTTACAAGTTTCTTTCTCTGAATACTGCCACAGGTATATGGCCAGCATCTGAGTATGGTAAAGATGTGATTATTGGGGTTATTGACACTGGCATATGGCCAGAAAGTCCTAGCTTTAAGGATGATGGAATGACGGAAGTTCCTGCAAGATGGAAGGGAATTTGCCAGGCAGGTGAAGGGTTCAATTCTTCATTGTGTAACAAGAAACTCATAGGAGCAAGATACTTCAGTAAGGGAGTTCGGGAAGCAAATACTGGAGTTACAATGACGATGGGTTCTGCAAGGGACGACTCCGGTCACGGCACCCACGTGGCGTCCACTGCTGCTGGAAACTACGTTGACGGAATTTCATTCTTTGGCTACGCTGCAGGAACAGCGAGAGGAGTGGCTCCACGTGCTAGGCTTGCAGCATATAAAGTCCTCTGGAATGAAGGAAACCTTGAATCTGATGTTCTTGCAGGTATTGACCAGGCTGTGGCTGATGGAGTTGATATACTGTCAATTTCTCTGAGTAACCGTAGGACTTATTTGTACGAGGATCCTATTGCCATAGCTACCTTCGGAGCCACAGAGAAGGGAATCCTTGTTTCTACTTCAGCAGGAAACCGTGGTCCAAATTTTGCAACTTTAATCAAAGGAATCCCTTGGGCAGTGCTAGTGGCCTCAGGAACTGTTGATCGTTGGTTTGCTGGGACCATAACTCTAGGGAATGGTTTGTCCATCACCGGATGGAGCTTGTTTCCTGCTAGAGCCACAGTCAGAAACTTGATTCTCACTTACAATGAGACCTTATCTGCCTGCAATTCAACTGAATTAATTTCTGAAGCTCCTAGAGATGGTATCATCATATGTAATCAATCTGATGAAACAATTGACTTTAATTTCTTATGGCAGCATCTCTTAGAGTCCAATGTTCGTGCAGCTATAATCATTAATGAAGATCCTAGCATACTTCATTCTCGTTCTTTTCCTTACCCTGGAGTAGTAATTACCCCTCGAGATGCAAAAGATGTGATCAATTATGCATCTAACAGTGCTGACCCACGAGCAAGCATCGAGTTCCAGAAAACAATCTTGGGAGCAGAGCCCATAGCTGCTCCAGCACTATCGAAATCCTCATCAAGAGGTCCTGCACGAAGCTATCCAGACATCCTAAAGCCTGACATAATGGCACCAGGAGTGTTAATCTTGGCAGCCTATGATCCTTATAGTATTGCAGCACGCATTGGTAAGGCTACATTGTTGGCCAGTGACTACACACTCTTGTCAGGTACATCAATGGCTTGTCCTCATATATCTGGAATTGCTGCGCTCATAAAAGCTGTGCATCCCGATTGGAGTCCTTCCGCTATTAGATCTGCCATGATGACCACCGCAAATCCACTTGATAATACACAAAAACCCATCAAAGACACAGGCAACAATAATTTAGATGCTACACCAACTGACATGGGAGCTGGACAAGTTGATCCTAATCGTGCTCTTGATCCAGGTCTCATTTACGATGCCATCCCACTCGACTATGTAAATCTTGTTTGTTCCATGAATTTTACTCGCGAACAAACTCAATCAATCATAAGATCAAGCTACAATTGCTCAAATCCATCATCTGATCTGAATTACCCGTCTTTCATTGCTGTGTATGATCCTGAAGAAAAAAGAAGTGCATTAACTCAGAAATTCCGGAGGACTGTTACAAATGTTGGGGATGGCGCTGCAACATATAAAGTTAAAGTTCAAAAAACAAAGGATTCTACTATCACAGTATTTCCAGAAACAATAGTGTTCCGAAAAAAGTACGAGAAGCAAAGCTATTCAGTGACCATACGTTTTAAGACTCATAAGCTGAATAATCATGGATCAATCACTTGGGTTGAGGAAAACGAAAAGCACACAGTACGTAGTCCGTTTGTGGTGGCTCAACGGCCCTATATTGACTAGTTTTATGATTGATGAGTGATAATTCTTGTAACTGCATGCAACTTCGTGTAATTTGAATTGTTAAACCAAATAATGTTATTAAAAATGGAAAAACTGTATCATAAAGATAAATTATATGAAAAATATTAAAACTGAAAGAAAATCACCTTTATAAATGACTGAAGAAACATAAATTACAAGAGATGTCTTATCTCAGCTTTTAACTTCGTGTTTCATACACATATTCGTCGAGTGTTGTGAAGACTTTTTGCACCAAACAATTGAAGAGATATCAATTGTCAGCATTCCTTCTGGCTTCTTCTGTCTCTATGTAGCCGATTCCTTGTGTAAAAGTAGGAAATAAATTTCTTTCATACATAACCCGGAATTGATTAAAATAAAAGGAAACTTTAGACAAAAGTTGAGTCTTCGTGTCATCGCTTCGAAGAATCTTCAATCCCCTCCCTCTTCCTCTTCCTCTTGAATTCCAAGAGAACCCCGGTTAGTGTTGTTTTAGCCTGAGAGAAATTGATTGTTCTTTGTTCTAACACTCATGAATAATGTCTCCAGTTTGGACCTAAAGTGTGTGTAAATTGGCCCGGGTTCCATTGAATGCAGATCACTGACGGAATGCAATGTTGGGGAAAATTAAAAAATCAAAGTAAATCATAACCAAACCGAAGGCCCGTGTTTACACGGTTTCCTTAAATCGAATTCGCCGCCTCACCGGGGTGCACGAGGTTTTGATTGGTGTTCGATTCCGAGGATACAATCGGTTGTCGGTTCACGTTGCACTACGTTAA
>CAIGRH010104630.1:0-19791 GCA_903798295.1 Fraxinus nigra | reverse complement strand
TTCTGACACAAGATTTTCCATTTTCTTTTGAGAGATGTTACCTAATTGCTTGTGCCATAACGAAGCAAAATTCTCATTAGTTAATTTATGTTTAATACCATGTGAATTCACATGTAATATTTCTTTATTAGAGCCAACCATATTAAGTAGATATATGTTATCGTAATCAGATAAAGATCTGGTACCCACAATATTTGAACTAAGAAAAAGATCAAACTGACTATTTTCAATTGAACAAGAGTAATCAAATTTGTCAAATGTAGAAATAGAAACTAAATTTCGTCTAAAAGACGGTACTACAAATATCTATTTTATATTCAAATCATAACAAGTATTTAATAATAACCTAAAAGTCCCTATAGCCTCAAGCTTAATTGATTTGTCATGTCCTTACATAGATGAATTGCTCAGTATCAATTGGCTTTTGGCTATTCAGGCAACTTCGCATAGACACACTTATGTGAGAGGTGGCCCCAGATTTTTATCTATTAAATGTGTCTAGGTATTGAAACTAAATTAATCTCAAAACAAACCAAAGTGAGAAGTGTACTTTTCTTTACACACAAAGCATAATATTTTGTATAGTCTCTTTTCATGTATCTCAGATTTTAAAAAAAGTAACATCCAGATTTATCCTTTTCAAGCTTTCGCTGTTTATTTGAATCGAACTGGTTGCGGCTTTCTAATTCTTTATAACTTATCCTTAGAGGTACTTACCAAGTGAGTAATATCCGTTTTATATTGCTTTAGCCTTTCTTTTTCTTACACACAATGTGGAATAAGCTGATTAAGAGTCCAATTTCCCTTTTAATCTCAAAACAAACCAAAGTGAGAAGTGTACTTTTCTTTACACACCAAGCGTAATATTTTGTATAGTCTCTTTTCATGTATCTCAGATTTTAACAAAAGTAACATCCAGATTTATCCTTTTCAAGCTTTCGCTGTTTATTTGAACCGAACTGGATGCAACTTTCTAATTCTTTATAACTTATCCTTAGAGGTACTTACCAAGTGAGTAATATCAGTTTTATATTTCTTTAGCCTTTCTTTTTCTTACACACAATGTGGAATAAGCTGATTAAGAGTCCAATTTCCCTTTTAATCTCAAAACAAACCAAAGTGAGAAGTGTACTTTACTTTACACACCAAGCGTAATATTTTGTAGTCTCTTTTCATGTATCTCAGATTTTAACAAAAGTAACATCCAGATTTATCATTTTCAAGCTTTCGCTGTTTATTTGAAACCAAACTGGATGTAGCTTTCTAATTTTTTATAACTTATCCTTAGAGGTACTTATCAAGTGAGTAATATCAGTTTTATATTTCTTTAGCCTTTCTTTTTCTTACACACAATGTGAAATAAGCTGATTAAGAGTCCAATTTCCCTTTTAACAATTGTAACTGACCTTAAATTAGTTGAATTGTGCAAGAACAGAAATCAAAACTAAATGCACAAGCAAGTTATCAGAGAGCTCAACCCTTATAGTTTTCTTTAATGCTAAAAGAGTGCTATTTTCGACCTTATTGTCTTTTGAAATGTTTTTTTTTTTTTTCAATTTCATCAAAAAACTCCTTGGCATAGTTACATTATCGGACACAACGTCCCTGAATCATGCTGGAATTTCACGTTTTATGATCATATAAGACTTATGCGATTTAAATGATCCCACTTATCTGAGTCCCATTTTTATTAGCGGAGTTTTTTTCCATAAGAGTAGTGGGTTGTTCCCTCATAAACGCAAGGTCTAGATTTATGTCACCAAGAACGATATGAACGTTCTCTTTCCGGCCCTTAAACTTTGGTTTTAGTACATGAATTAAATTGATGTTGGCAGATATTGCAAGAATTGATGGATTAACTGAATAGAGAACTTAAACTCAACTAACATGTTCACATAGGAATCCGTATTGGACAATCAATAATTTCAAATAATGGCGAACCCCATCACAAGAGACCGAACACAATAGTGATATTTAGTATTTGGACAGAAATACCAACTTGTAATTGACACATTTGGTGTAGTAATCAAATATTGACAATAAATTCAGTCAAACATCAAGCATATCTTTGGATCGACTTAATATTCACATAATGGAAAATTTTATAATTGTCCAATATTTATCACTACATGTGTGTAAATAATTTGGCGAACTATTAACCTTCCTTTCAGTTGGTCAATACCCGCATGAATTACGTACACACAACCTTTCTAACTTCCAAATAAATTAATTTAGGTAAGAGATGTTACTTTGGTAACATGTTACTTCAACTAATCTATTTTTGAAAATCAGTAATCCAAAATAAACTTTAAATACCAAGATTTAAAATTGATTGTTCCTTAACCCTTATATTTTATTTTTTAATTTATTTTTTTTTTGACAAAAATAGATAAATAAAATAAAAAACTGCGCCATAACACTTCCTCTATTGACCAATGAAATAGCACGCCATTACTGCCCATAGAGTCAAGCGGCCAGAATTATTGATTTTTCTTCTAAATTGCTTCAACCATCACAATCACATGCCCAAATGATTAGTGTTGAGATCGAACATGTACCATTAACACACGAAACCCGTGATCTACTAATGGTGACTTACTTTGACTTCTAAAATAGATAGAATGATTATTTATTTTGAAATCCCACTAATTAGTTACTCATGTTTTAATCCTTAATGCAAAATTAGCAAATTTTTTTTCTTAATGTTGAATCTGGAATACAACACAAAATAATCAATTGTAATCATACTCAAATTCAACAATTAATTTCTAAATTGTCAAATTTGAAAACACATAAAAAATCCAAAATTTTGAAATTTAGGGCTTGAAATTCACATCCCAAAATTAAGAAATCCAAAACATGAATTTCAGCCCTAAAATTCTTTCTTGAATCTCAATGATTCAACACAAAGGAGATTCTGATACCATTTGTTAAAATTTTATGAAACTTTAAATTTTATAAAACTAGAAAACCTATTTGCTTAATTGTCAAGATACTCCACGTCAAATCATTAAGGAAATTAATAATGCAGAGTATGCCTTAATTTCTTGGGAATAATTTCTTATTACTGGATCTTGATTCCGGATCTTGAATCTCGATTATTGGCTCTTTTGGGTCTTGAGTTCTTGATCTTGATTTTGCTTATTGCTCCATAATTTTGATTGTCTTATTTTTCGATTTAATTGCTTTGATCATTCTTCTTCATTGTGAGTTTTGGATCTTCCTCTTCAATATGCTTTATCTTGTATTGTTGTGTTGATGGTATGACATAAAGAATGAGAAGTTGGTTATGAATTGAGAACCATAACCATATTTATAGTTTCTATATGTATTTTGCATATTGTCAAATACAACTTTAATGAATTCGGTCTCTACAAATATAATCCGGTACAAACTTTATTTAGATGCCCTAAACCCAACAATCGAATTCTTTATTAGATCACTTTAATTGGGCTCAACTTTATGATAGCCTTTTATACAATTAATTACATATATATGTCCATATGACAAATTAATAAATTCAACACACTGCACTTGGATACTTGAAAGTTATGATATATGTTGCTTTAAATATCTTTCGTAGTACTATTCACTGTGTTCGACTACATAAAAGCTATTTTATAGTCCGAATATATAAAAAGTATCAATTTAAGTATAGATCTTGCAAAATATTGTAAAAAGTCAAAGTGATGGGCATATTTTGATAATTTTATATAAAATAAAGTACTAGTCATGACTAATTGCGAAGTACGATATTTTGTTACTAGTTGCAATTAGTCCAATATTAACACACCTTTCTCACCATCTAATGATGCTTCATATTACCCATGTGGTGGACACATCATGTAGGGGATTATTTATTAATGAATAATGCTATTCTACGCTCCATTATGGTTTAATATGATGTTTTAATTGGCTTGGGCATGATTGTTAAAGAAGCGGCAATTGGTTGCTCAATCATCAGCTGAAGTCAAATACATATATACTTCAGTAGCAACACTTCTACAAAGGGAGGCAATACAAATGGAATTTTTAGTAACAAAAGATTTTTTCGTTGCTAATAGCAAGGAATGTCAACCTACCAACGAATTATTATTGAATTATTTTTTAATAATTAATTGAAATTACCGAAGAATTTACTAACGAAATAATTTCGTTGTTAAAATTTTGTTGGTAAAAATGAAAAAATAAATATAAAACAAGTTTAAAAAATTTCGATTGTGAAACTTTACAAGAAAATAATACATTAAAACTATATTAAAAATTGTCGAACGAAAACTAGACAATTTTGGAGGGAAAATATATTAAAAGTTTATAATAAAATTATTTATGAATAAATTATACACAAATTTTATATAACCACGTTTTATAAATTAAATTTCTTTCTCTATTAACTCTATATGTACTTATATCTAATTTAATCAATTTGAAAAAAAAAAAAAAAAGTTGCGTTGTGAATATTGTAGTACTTATGAATGATTTTTATATCCCTACATCCTTAGTCATTATGACTACTGTATCCCTTGTAGCCTTAATTCTTTTATATAAATATGTGTATTTTGTTATTAATAAAACACAAGTTTATTAATTTCTCTTATTCTCTCTTTTCATATCACGTTATGAGTACACTTTTCTAAAATTTATAGCAATTAGTTTGAAGCACTCAAATTATTCACTAGGAAATTACGAGAAATGTCCACTTTCACATGATCATATGTAAAAATGTCCAAAATGTCCAAAATGTGTTCAAAATTTGCAATATTTTAGACCAAAATATCATTGTTAACAATTTATAATCACACTAAAGACAAAAATGTGCATACAATTAAAAAAATTGTTGGCCAATAAAATTTTGACATACAATCTACCATATTTATTTCAAAAGTATACATGTCAAATCACAATAAGTTTTATATTTCTCATTAACATATATATTAAATATTGAGAACTACATTTTAAATGTCAAGAACTTTATAAAATGTAGAAAACTCTCATGCTCAAAGTGAAATCTCGTTATAGACAAATGAAGTATCAAGAAATACATGGTTCAAATATCAATAAATTTTTTTAAAATGTCGAGAATGTCATTTTAATGTAACTTCTCGTGGAAGCTACTTTTTTCTTCTCGAAATTCGTAATAAATTGAACAAATTGCTTCATTTTTCATTAAAGATATAATATGCAATTTAATATTAAATTTGGCCAATTAGACACTTTTTAATTGATAATCATGAAATTGGACATTTTTTAAAATTCCCTATTATTCGTTGTATGCATAATTAGGGTTGGGCGTGTGTTGGGTTCGATTGGTTTTGAGTCCAACCCAAACCTAACACAATATGTTCGATTTGACAATAATTCAAATTGAAACCAACTCATTCACGGTTGAAATCCAACCCAATTCAAATCGACCAAACTCGAGTTTGTTTGGGTTATGTTAATTGGTTTGGACTTGAGAGTCCAATTCAAGTTGGAACCAGTTATTCTTTTATTGGACAATTTTTTATGGGCCTAATGTAATGGTTGTGAATTTTTTCATTGAATTTGAACAATTTTTTAAAGTTTGATACCATGGACCAATTTCAGTTATATTAAAAATGGAGATTTGAAAGGCCTTAAGTCGATTGAAGTTGGATCAATAGTCTGTGGAGTTAAGTTCCATTCCAATAGAACAATATAAATTAAAAATATTGTAAAACCTGTTAAACAGATTATACCATGATTAAATTAGATACAAATTAAATCAATCTAAATACACGTTGAATACATGTATATTATACCTATTGAATAAAATGAATTCAACCTAAATACTAAAAATGTAAACCTCCTCTTTCAATTCAAATGTTTAGTAAAAAATTACATCAAAAATTTGAGTCGAGAAGCCGTGAAGAGACGTGATTTCTAGGAGAGACAAGAGGCACAAGAGACTTGAAGTAGAGGATAATTTTGATTATTAGGTTTTAGATTTTTGGTTTTAAGCACTAATTTTCTTTTTAATATTTTTTTAGTTTATTGGATTGGATTAATGATTTGATTGGTTCGAATTTATTTTTATCCAATACTACGCATAAACCACCATAGTATGAATACACGTCACTTTCGTTAATATTTTAAAATAATATAAATTATTCCAAAAAAGTATGATATTACAGTTTCAATATTCTATAAGAATATTGGTTGCTTTCTGGGTAAAAACATGAATTAAATTACTCTATTTCTTTATGTATACATTCTTTTGCATAAATATTTATATATTGATTTTTTATATTTTACTTGCTCTCGAAAAGTATAATTAAATAAAACTTAACATAAATTATATTTTTGTTCCTGAAAAGTACATTCCTATACAATTTATTATTTCAAATAATAATACGTTTTTGCTCCTGAAGAGTATGTCACTATGATTCCAATATTTCTGAAGAATATTTTTGAAATATTGTTCCGAAAGAAGCAATATTCGTGAAGAATATCGTATTGTACTCGTAAAGAAACACAAATTTATACATATTAATATTTTGAAAAAAATACTATGATTCATTTAAATGTATCAATATTTCAGAAAAATATTGTTTTGATACTATAAATGACGCAGAATAGAAATTCTAAGTTTACAAACGTAAACCCAAACGAGAGATAATTGTAATTCACAAGAAAATAATAGCTTCCAAAGTTCAATGTGTTTATTCATAAAACAAAAGAGCCTTTAAATAGTCTTTGGAAATCCTAATTTAAGTAAAAAGACCAAAATAGACATCCACTAAATCAAAACAACTAAAAACGGAAAAACAAAAAATAACACTAAAACTTTGACTGCCCGGTAGCATGCCTTAAACTAAGAATTTGAGGTTGGAAACGACGTCAACTGGAGCAACTCAGGTTAGGATGGTATGGAGTACTGAGAGACATTTCTGAAAACATATTATAATAGAAAATCCTACACCGATGCAAAAAGTTACGCCTGTTTCTTCGGAACAGTTCTTTTAACTAATTTTCGGTCCAATTCTTCTTCAAACTCTAACGCCAATTGTCCTACATCAGTAAAAGAGTCAATATTGTATTGTTTTGGAGAATAATTTTCTACTATTAATAGTAATTTATTCTCTACTAAATGAAAAAGAAACATTAAGTTTCTAAAATGCGTGGTAAATTGAAACAGACACAATATTGAACCAGAAGTATAATTTAATTTTATTGTTTAGCACGACCAGTTGGATTCTCACTGAATCAATAATGATGTGAAATTAAAAATTCAAATGAACATTTAACGAAGAACCAGAAGATTCTTCAATCCAATGAACTCCTATATGTTATTTGTTCTCTTCATCAAAAGTTTCATTAAAAATTAAGCAGGATGATAAATGAGGTCTCATCATCCACCATGCTGACTATCTAGATATTTTTGTATCTAATAGATTTGATACATCTACTAGATAATTGTAATACGTTCGCAATTTGAAATTTGCGAAATTACTACTCAAATTATGAGTATAATTTTCAAATTATATAGTCAAGATTGTGTCTAGTTAATGCTGGTGGAGATAAATCTCAACATTTTTATAAGTATTAGTTGAGATGTCAATAAATAGTTTAATAATATTGTTAAATGCCTTCAATTAATTTAGTTGAGAATAAAGTACTTTCCATTTCTGTTTAGAGAATGCAACATGTCAACAACAAATTGTTGGGGGTCAAATTGCAAATGGCAGGGACATAATATTCACGAGTGAGTTTTGACAATGCTTATTCAAACTGTTGGGGGTCAAATTGCAAATGAGTACTGCTTACCAGTCACAAACAGATGGGCAACAGAAAGGCTGAATCAATGCTTATAGATGTACCTCAGATGTACGGTTTATAAGGAGCCTAAACACTGGAGCAAGTGGATTAGTATGGCTGAATGGTGATACAATACCACTCTACACATATCCATCAAAATGACTCCGTTTAAAGCTTTACACGTATCAAACCACCACAATTGGCTCTGGGTCCATACCAACAGACAAGCATTACAGCAGTGGAAAAAGTGCTATAGGAAAGGCATTTAATGGATCAGATACTCAGGGAGAATCTGACTCAAGCCACAGCCCGGATGAAGCAATATGCAGATAGGCATGTCAGTGAAATGGAATTCATTAATGTTGGAGATTGGGTTTACTTGAAGCTTCATCCTTATGCCTAGCAAACAGTGGTTAAAAGGATCAACAAAAAATTATCTGCGAAGTATTATGCCCCATACCAGGTGATACAGAAATTTGGAAAGGTGGCTATAAACTGGACTTACCAGCCATAGCTCAAATTCATCCTATTTTCCATGTTTCCTTATTGAAGAAAAAAATTAGAGAGAAGTTCCAATTTGTGAACTTCCAGATCAGAACAAATCCCAACAGTTTCACAGACAACCTCTACAGATACTATCCACCAGACTAATTAACAAGAATAACCTAGCTGTCTTCTTTCTTTCTTCTATTTTCTTCTTATCTTCTTATATATTTGGTGGCTGTAATTGAACCTTATTGCAATTAATTACTGGGTTACTGAATTCTGTCTTAAATTCTGCAATTTGAGTTCGATTGAGTGAGTTTGGAGGTTGAGATTGAAGCTCACTCATTGCATTTTACTTAAACTACTCTTTAAACTTTTGCTGTTATTGTGAGTTAGTCATTCTTTTACAATTGTTTTGAAGCTTAAGTGATTACTTTGGAATTTTGTTTGTAATCCATGGGTAAGTTTATGATATGGAAAATTTGTTCATTATTTACAGGGTATGTGTTGATATATGTTTCCTACATTTTTCTCTTTTATCCTTTTCAGTTTTATCTATTTATTGTTCTTGCTAACATTAATAAAAACAAATAATATGGATCTTGCTTGTTTACTTCATGTTAAATTAGTTGTTTGCATTTTTGTGGAGAGTGGTTTCTTATTGTTACGACTGCTTTTCCATAAACGGGCTAAGGCGAATTTCTTCCACTACAACCAATGCGTACACTAAGAGGATTGTCGTTTCTCAATTTATTTACTTATTTTTTGAGGTTATAATCTTCTTTTTTGACGTGCGATTTTCCATTTTTGTAAATAATGGTTTATGACGTTGTTATTCAAATCGAATCGTGCAATTCTCCATAACTCTCAGTTGAAAGAGCAATGCTCCAAATCTAATCAAGGATTCCCTTCATGGTTCATTTCTCTCAACTTAATGATTTGAAAATGAGAATTTGACTCGAAATAACTTTCCCTCACCTTTGTGGAAAACTGAATGCCATACACGCCTTTACACAAGAAGGCGATGAAGATAGTTGATCAAGTGTGTCAAAAACGGTGTTCTAGTTCATCAGAAAGGTTGGTTGACCTCAAATTTATAAAATGCTCTTCTATTTTGCTTTGATGTGACTAACTAAGATGAAAACATGATAATGCTGCTAATGAAAGTCCATGGAATATCAAGCTTAATAGTCATTAAGCTTTTGTTAAAAAATAAAAGTTCAATACCAATATTTTTTGCAATCGGTATTTGTTATGTGAAAGGATATTAAATGCTGCAATTTGTGGTGCTATAGGAATAGAGAATCTTCTAAGAGATTTATGTGGCACTTGGAATAAACACTTCATTTCTGTCTTCATTTTATGTCATTTATTTATATCTGTTTTCTGAGCATGTAATATATGCTAATTTCACACTTGTAACTGTTCACTTTCAATTTGGTTTAAATGGTTCTACAGGTGGTTCAATCATTGTAACTCTTAGTTCCATGAGTGTTTCTTAGTGATCACATCATCAGCATATGAATTATCAATTTTTGCCTCAGCTTTATTAAATAAAGCTATAGGAAATAGTAAATCTACTACTGTATCACTGGAGACAGGTGAAAGATATTGATGACCCCGAAAAATGAACCCTCATGTGGCCAACAGAAAGCAACTCTATGTAGGCTCCTACTTGCACACTTGTAACACACAGTTAGTCGTTCGTGGAATTTCTCAGTGGTGGTGGAAGTGGCCACGAGCACTCCAACAATCAAGTTAGTAAATCAATAAACCAAGATAGGGAATTCCAGTAGTAGGAATAGCTGGAATATGGATATCACCATAATATGGGGAGAAAGTAATGTAACATATATGATTGTAGTGGCATTACCTTCCTAAAGGCATAAAACATGGGTATTTATAGAGGAAGAGGTGAAGAAAGAACTGTTAGATGTGAGGTACATGGCCTTATCTACCGGTCAAAGTGTCTCTTCCTAGACGTCAATCAGTCACTCCATAAGTTGGCGAATATTTAATGCTTCCCGACAAAGTAAGTTCGACTTGAAACTTAGTGCCGCTGCATAAACGTCTCATCAATCAGTCAAAAGATTTTATTGTGGAAAAATCTATGTACAAAAGATCTCCCAGTGTATTGTGTCGAGGCACTGTGACTCCTATCAACATGCATTTCTCCCAGCTGTGTCACCTCATCGTCATTTGTGCCTGATAGCCTAAGAATAATTAATCAAGAGGGGAGTGAATTGGTTTCTAAAGCTTTATCGAAGAATTAATCTATATTCAAGCAAGTAAAGACTAAATAGATTAACTAATGCAATTTTTTAGCTCAAAAGAATCTCAATTGAATGCTCTAAAGTTTTTTTAATAAATGGTAAATGAGTTGGTATTTATAGCAGTTGAAAACGTGAAATTTTCCGTCCAACCGGATGACCCCTGCCGAATGTCCACCACTGTGCCGGATGACTAAATTAGCCCTTGAGCGTCAAAAATCAGAACGGTTAGAAATTTGACCTTTGAACTACCGGATGTCTGCCAGACTGTACCGGATGTCCGCCAGAGCAGAAATCTCACGTTTGCCCTTTTCTTGATTATTTTTGCAAATGTAGATCCTTTAGGACGTTTCTACTTAACATTTTTTCAAAATGAGTGTCATTTGTAATGAATTCAAAAGTCAATTGAAGATTTTTGTCAAATTGAGAATAATTTTTATGTGAGTACTTTTGTGAAAAGTTTATTTCGTTCATAAAATTTTAACTTTCGAGCTTGAAGTGATTCATTGCTAAGAATTAAATCCTTTTACTTTTTACATATGGATTCATCTAAGTCTAATGTCTTCGATTGATTGAGTGCATGTTTTGTTGCTTTATTTTGAATTTGGTGAAAGTGTTTGATTTGTCTTCGATTGTTTTAATGCAATTGCTCAATTTCCAAGCTTGATTGTGAATGCTTGATTTCCACCAGATTCACAACATGTATCAATGAAGACTCGAATATAAATGTCAGAGATAAGAATAATTTGTTTGTTATAATCAAAACTTGAAATCAACCATATGTCAACAATTTTCCTGTTTTTGATTATGACAACAAGATGATTTGCAGTAGAATAGGATTAAGCAATTATTTATCATGCAATTTGTATTCCCCATGTCTTTTACAAATAGATAATCACGTATTTAAAGTATGAGTTTCCCTCTTTTTCATATACTCGAAGTTCATATTATTGTAAAAATGAATTATAATTATAATCAAATCATGCATAATCATGTCTTATCATTGGTATCATTTCCCCCTTTTGGCATAAACAATAAATATGGAGTAAAATAACCATAGTATTGACCATAAATGAGCATAACCATAGATAATGATGTCTAAAGCAAAATATGCCATAACATAAGGATTATAGATAAGCCATAAGAACATAAAGACAATCTATACTAGCAATAAAAAATCTATGGCTCTGGAAAAGGTGGTGGAGGAAATAGTGCATATGAGTGAGTGTAGAAGGCATTTTGCTTAGCTTGCATGTCTACCCATTGTACTTAAATAGCACCCTGTTGAGCTTGTATGGCGTCCTGCTGTACCTTCAATTCTCGAAATATTTCGCCAGGCCATCAACGAAAGATGTAAGGGAATCGATGCGACCATTGAGAAGACTATAGTGATCCTCAGTAAAAATAAAACCACCAGACAAAAAACGAGGAACACTAGAGGTAGGAGCATCGTGAGGAGGGTGTGGAACTTGCGGTATATCAGCATCGTCATCCTTATCACCTTCAAAAGGAAGAGTTGATGGGCTCGAAGTGGGGTTGACCCTTTTTGTGTGTGTCACCCATTGACCATATTCTTTTACTATTTTCATTCATTTAAGGGTTTGAATGTTGATGGTGTTGATAGGACGAAGTTTAACATAAGTCTCATCGTGAAGTGAAATGTGAAAGTGTTTAAAATTCTTTGTAAGAAGCATTCTGTAAGGCAAAGCTTTAAGATGTAGCATGGAATGCATGAGCTTCATGAGACCTAATGTAATAGATGGAAAATCGAGTTTTTGCCCAACAAGAAAGGAGTTGAGTACAAAAAGATAAAAAAAGTTTACCTCGTCTCAATGACCCTTTCGAGGAAGAATCACATATGCAATGATATTTTGTAAAACTTTACATGAAAGTGTTAGATGATTTGCACTAATTTTTGTGATATTTTCAAAATTCTTTCCGGTCACTCGACGACGTGCATCGGAAGGGTCGTACCCTTCAAGAGTAGGATGAATTTTATGAAGAAAATTTTGAGTATCAAACGTCTCAAGCTCATGAAGGAGAGCTTTGTTGATGGTGATACGAACATTTTTGAGTAAACATGAAATCTCATTCGAAAGAGGGGAAATAACCATTTTTGATAAAACTCTTTCATAAGGCAAGGATATGCATGTTCTTCTAGAGTAGTGACTGACACCCATGAAATGCAGGTGCTTCGATAATAAAGTCAGCAAAATCAATGTTCTTACCTATTAAGATGAGTGATTTTTCTAATGCGTTGATCGGAACATTAGGCTCCAATTAATATTTATAGAAACACTACATAAATACAACTAATGAAATGTTCATTCGTAGCTTCGATAGACAGTTGGAGAAGAAAAGTAGGACTGACAGTCGTCGGCTTAGATTTGGGCATGTAGATGTAGGTTTTCAATTTATCAAATGATTTGAGGTTAGTGGACTTCTGCTTACATAATGAAAGTATGAAATTGGAAAGGGAAGGATAAAAATTTAAAAAGGCCTAGATCTTGGGTTAACAATGAAATTAATAATTGAGCTAAAAAATAAAAATAAAAATTGAATTACGAAATTAGGTTGAGCTGGGCTAGTTAGGCATGGACTTGGCTTGAGAGTTGCAGCATTAATCACTAAGTTAGTTAATTTGTTAACTTGTTTAGAAACAATTAAAATAATTTAATTAATTTAATATAAAAAATAAAAAAATGTCTAGATTCTATTCTTCGGTTCTTGGTCTAGAATCGAGAATCGAACCAAATCCATCGATTTTCGATTCAAATACTCATTCAAGTATTTAACTTATGAAGAACCGCTCAGATCAGCTCGGTTCGATTAGTCCGGTTCGGTTCGGGAGTTTTGTCCTGTCCTAATACGAACTATCAGTCGAATCACAATCGAAGAAACCCTTTTTTTAATGACTTTTGGGGATGAAGCCATGAGTCTAGTGAAGGTTGGATCACCCTCACCTTATCACATTCATTTCAATGAGATAACTAATGATGAGCCAAGGAAATGTGAGCTTGAATTCCTTGAGAAAATGAGGGATGACTCTCAGACAAAGCTTGCCAAAGTCCAACGCAAAATGATCGGTTACTATAATAATAAGGTGAAGAAAAGTGCATTTCACGTAGGCAATTTGTATTCCTGAAGGTTTTACAATATTCGAAATAGACAGGTGTAGGCACATTGGGACCTAACTGGGATGGCCCATACCGTATCAAGGAAGAGCTACACTCCATCACTTACAAAATTGAAACCTTGGCTAGGAAGCTGCTACCTCATCATTAGAATATTAAACGTTTGAGGAAATACTACCAATAGGTATTTTTGTCTTATGTAAATATTTATGTGCTAATGAAATGAATTATTGCATAATATTTCCACTTCATTACTCTCATCTTCCATAGATAAACCATCAACCATGGAAGATCCCTTGACGAGGTACGTAACACCTCCCACTAGGTCAACTCTTCAAAGGATGTGCACTTCAATAGGCAATGAGCTTGACACCCCCATAGGGGTTCATGCCAATTGAAGAAATATGAAAAGAAACTACCCATGATTTAGAATTAGTAGCTGGAGTGTTGGCAATACAAATTTGGAAGCATTACCTTTATGAAGAACGTTGTAAGATTTATACAGATAACAAGAGTTTGAAGTACTTTTTCACTTAAAAGGAGTTGAACATGGGACAAAGGTGATGGCTCGAGTTAGTTAAGGATTATGATTGTAGTATCAAATTATCATCTCGAAAAAGCTAATATTGTAGATGATGCTCTTAGTCGAAAGACCCTACACGAAATTAAGTTACGAGTACAATTACAATGGGAGGTTCAACAATTGAACTTGGGGATTTGTGGAAATATGAATCTCATCATTCAACCTAAATTACGGGAATTTATCAAGGAACAACAATTGTTTAATCAAAGTTTAAAACGAATTCGTCATTAGATTTTATATGGCAAAAACTCAATGGACCAGATAGCAAAAGACGGAGTAATTTTATTTTGTAATCAAATTATTTACTTAATGAGTTAACTCTTGGAGCTGAGATCTATGGGGAAGAACATAACACTCCATATTCCGTTCATCCCCATATCTACAAAAATGTATTGTCGATATTAAACTCCATTTTTGGTCGTCGCGAATGAAACATCACATCTTAGAATATGTGAGTAAGTGTATGTTATGTCAACAAGGCTGAACATCAATATCTAGCAGAACTCTCCAACTTTTGCAATTACCTAAATGAAAATTGGAAAATATTACGATGGACTTTGTGATGGGATTACAGCGATCAGAAAAAAACTATGATGCAATTTGGGTCATAGTGGATTGATTAACTAAGTCGGCTCACTTTTTGCCTATTCGAACCACTTTTATCTCAGAAAAATATGCTTAATTATATGTACAAGAAATTGTACGTTTACATGGCATACCGACATCAATAGTGTCTGATTGGGATCCTCGATTCTTATCGGTATTTTTGAAAAGGTTACACCAAGCTTTAGGTACTCGACTCTCCTTTAGTACATTATTTCATCCTCAAACTGACGGTCAATCGGAACGAACCATCCGAACATTAGAACATATGTTACGTGCTTGTACTTTATATTTTCAGGGAAAATGGAACAAGTATCTACCCTTGCTAGAATTTTCACACAACAACAGTTACTAGTCTTCAGTTGGAATGGCTTTATATGGTCGTAGTGTAAATCGCCTATTCATTGGAATGAAATTGGAGATAAATGTGTTTTGGGGCCAGAACTAGTATGAAATATAGTTGATGTAGTAAAAAATGTTCATTAACACTTTGCTACCACTCAAGATCGTCAAAAGAAGTATACTGGAAGGCGAATGAGACCATTAGAATTCACAGTCAAAGATAATGTATTCCTAAAATTTGCACCCATGAAAAGGGTATTAGGTTTGGGAAAAGGGGAAAACTTAGTCCATTATATTGGTCATTTTGAAATCTTGGAATGAATTGACAAAGTAGCTTATAAGTAAAACTTATCGGCTTCAATGGATCGAATCCACTATGTACTCTATGTCTCTGCTCTTCAAAAGTACATTCCCATTGCTTCTCTTGTATTATCGAATAATCCAACGGATCTAGAAACTAACCTAACATTTGAAGAAAGAGTAGTGAAATTTTTTACTTCGAGAGGTTAAACAATTGCGAAACAAACATATTCCACTTGTCAAGGTCTTGTGGAGAAATCAAACCTCAGAAGAAGCAGCTTGAAAACGAGAAGAAGATATGAAGACCAAATATCCAAAATTATTTGGTAGGTTTTAAATTTTGAGGACGAAATTTCTTGAAGTGGAGGATAATGTAACACTCCAAAATTTTCTTACAAATATTCTAATATTTTAGAAATTTCATAAATATTTTAGGGACTTAATTGAACTAATACTACAAATTATATAGAAAACATAATTAAAATTTACTATGGGATTAAAAGTGTAATTTTATATTAAAAAAAAAGGGATTATTGCATATTTACCTAAAGCTTAAAAGTTCAATTTATATATAAAAAATGGATAATTGCATATTTACCTAAAGCTTTAAAGTTCAATTTATATATAAAAAAGGAATAATTGCATATTTACCTAAATCTTAAAAGTTCAATTTATATATAAAAAAGGGATAATTGCATATTTACCCAAGGGTTAAAGGTACAATTTAAAAACAATTTTTAAAATTGTACCTTTAACCCTTGTCATCCCTTACCCTATAAATAGGGGATGAATTGGAGGAATTGGGACACGCCTCCCCACTTCTTTCCTCTTAAGGTAAGTTTATTTACTTTATTTATTTAACTATTTAATCAATTATTTATATTGAGCACTTAATTTATTTATTAATAGGAATTAAAATTCTTTTTTTGGGGATTCCTTAATAATTTGAAGGAAAATCTGATTAATTTAATTAATTAAGTCAAGGATGGTGAATTTTAATTTCTTTATTTCTAAATCTTAATACTAAAAGTTTTAAAATCTATAAGTTATATTAATAAATAATGAGTTTTAGCTTACTTAAATTGCATTATGAAAGATTATGTAAAATAGGTTTGGGAAAAAGATGGCACAAAGATGAAATGAAGAAAAATGGTTTAAAGTAATTAAAGAAGAAAGGGAGTACAGATAGAAATCTGTTTGGTACGATAGTTTTGAATATTATCACGATGTTGATTATGGAAATTGGGGCTTCTAATATATTTATATATATAAATTCAATATGAAAGAAAATATTAACACTTGATGCTTAAATTATTTTGATTTAGTTATATCATAAGATGAGAAATACAATTTTATAATGCATATTGCCAACGGTGGGGTGTAGTGAAAATTTAGTAAAAAAAATATGGATTAAATTAGAAACTAATTAATAGATATGGATATATACTTGTGTATTGAATGTAATGAACAATGGATAAAAAATGGAATGGAAAATAATGATATTGAATGGTAGTGCATTGACTAGCTTAATTTTTACGTGTACTAATTATGTTTTATAATAATAACGAGAATTCTATTTATTATTATTACTGTTGTTATTGTTGCTGTTGTTGGTAGTGAAGTAGTATCATTGTTAGCATTATTTCTAGGGGTATTTTATTTAGTAAATTATATTACCTTATAGGATTAGTTTAGGTTTGTTAATTGGGAGATAAGATGATAAGTTGTGATTAATGTAGAGATTGTTTTATTAATGCAGATCTTGATCAAGAAAGTTGTGAAAAAAATAAATATCGATATTTTTAACTATAGTACAAGATACATTAATATATGAAATTATGTTTTTATGTCTTTTTTTTTTATTATGTGACATGGTAATGTGGCATATGTGTGCATTAATTTTCTTTGAAAAACATATGGATAATTATGTTTTCAATGCCATGCATACTTTTATTGTTATTTTTATTGAGTTTGTGGTTAGAAGTTGTGAATGTGAATCTCATATAGATGTACTGTATTATTATGTCTGGATAATATACCACTTGAGACTCTTGATGGTCATTAAAGGTAGCAAATGATATGGTATTTAGCATTCGGCACTTATGTACAGACAGTGTCAGGAGGTACCTTGGTGGCCTTGAGACCGTGTATATGCATGTGAGTCTTGATTAATATATGTTACATACTGATGTGGCACCTTGAGTCTCAGTGGGCAACGACAGATGTATTGATATTAGTTTGTGCACAAGTAATTGCCATTTTATTTTGAGCTCATAATATACACTATAATAAGGATTCGAGCCCAAGTATGCTTGATATACATTGTTGCATCATCATATTTACTGAAATTTATTGTTCACATTTTATAATTTGTATTGTAGATGGCATCGCGAGAAACTGAAATCATCCGAACAACAAGACATGCCAAGATTATTGAGGACCCGACAACTATACATGCTACTTACACTCGTATGCAATATACTCGTTTGCAGTCGTTGATGAGGATGAATGAACTGAAACATTCGAAGAATACAAAGACTTTGTAATGGTCATGGTTGATGTTTATGACTTAATTACATGTCGTATATTAATACCATGATATATGTAGATTAGATATTAATATGTTAACATGTAAAATAGGGTAATGGTGCATAGTGAAAGAATGTAGTGAGAATGGAATGACTTATCCAACATTGATATAGCGCTACATCAGCCTACTATAGGTGGTTAGCTCATAGGAAAACTTTTTGAAAAGTAACAAGCATTACTTTTGACTCAAAATTTGGATTGCAATATAGATAACTCGTTATCAGATATATTTTGTAAAACAAGTTCTCTTTTGATATGATATAAAATTTAGTGGTTCTTTTAACTTTTTACATTATTATTGATTTTCTTGATATGTTTTTATTTTACTTGAAATGCCTACTTGAGTTAAATACAAATTATTAAATCTTAGTATGATATAAAAAAAACAAAACTAAAATGATAGAATTAAGGGAATGATGTCTCAATAAGATGAAATATTCCAATACCGTCATCAACCAATTGCAAGAATTACAAGTTCTGCTCAATGACATTCGTACGAAGAAGAAGATGTTGAGCGAGTCATTCCAAGCTGCTGGAGAAACTTCATCTTTTGTGGAGAGATGTCAAAAATTATCTCAATTATAAGCGCATTGTTCGACTAAGGATAAAAGAAGACAATAGAAAGATCGAAAGGAAGTTTAATGTTCAATTTAGGCAAGCCAAAGCCAACTTGGTGGAATCTTTTTCAATGATCAACAAAAAACGTAAAGTCTCAGGCCATGCCCCAAAGAGAGACACCAAGAATGCTAAGAAATTCAAAGGCAATAGCTAGAATTGTGGGAAAGTAGGACATTATTCAAGTGAATGTCGCAAGCCTAAGAAGAATGCACAAACAAATGTGATTGAAGGAGACACTCTATCTAAAAAGATATAAGAGATGAATATGTCTGCTATTGTTTTTGAATGTAACAACGTTGAAATCTAAAATAATGGTGGGTTGATATTGGTGCTACTCATCACATTGTGTAGACAAGACTACTTTCTCAAATTACAAAGAATTGATTGAAGAACAACTATTCATGGGAAATTCTGCAATTTCAAAAGTTGAATGACAAGGGAACGTTATACTGAAGATGAATTCTGATAAAGAACCCATCCTCAACAATGTTCTACATGTACCAGATGAGAAACGAAAGTTCGACCCTAACAACACCCAGATGAGGGTGGGTGAATAGGTGTAATATATGAAATCTAAAAATATATCGAATTAAACAGCAACAAGCCACTTTTAATTCTTAACTAGATGATTAAACATACAAATCAATTTGTTCGAAGTTGAAATACCGTAGTTGTATAATAAACAATAAATAGTAAATCAGTAAATCAAACACCGGGATGTTTATGGAGAAACTCAACTGGGAAAAATTCCAAGCACTTTGTCAGACAACTCACTATAAATGATCTTAATAGCTTATAGTCAATTAGACTAGACGATTCGTACTATCTGACCACCAGACTGCACTCCCTACAGCTCTCCCTAGATCCCGTGCTCCCCATGCACCAATCCTTAGCTGCATTGCCAAAACCCTTCGAGGAATTTGCTACCTTGCAACACTCTCAGTCTTGTAGAACCATTTATCTCATGTGGATCATGAAGAATGACCCATTCTTTATAGACCGAACTCGTGGTTACTTCCTTCGATCTTCAGAACTTTGATAAGATGAATAGGAAGTGGTTTTTGGTATTTTGGATATTGGATCTGATGTT
>CAIGRH010104600.1:0-11789 GCA_903798295.1 Fraxinus nigra | reverse complement strand
TGTAGTAATATGATGATTCGAAAAATAGCTCCGTTGATTTCTTCAAGAATCTCATATATATCAGAGTATTATTGTGAGGGTAAATGTCTTTTAAGTTATAGACATTCATTACACAGAATACGCCTCGTTAAAACCATGTGGGAAAAATCCTATTAAAGGAAAAATAGTACATTTATTCTTTTGAATACGTTATAAAAGTTGCCCCATTAAAAACCTTGCTAGAAAAACCCAATGAAACAAAACCTCGGTCAAGGAAAAAAGAGTACAAGGCATGTTTATTCCCCTTATGATAATATTACTTGAAGTATATGCTTCAAGCATATTAAATCTTTCAACGTAACATAAATAGTTATGCCAAATAAGTTGGCTATAATTAAATTTTTTACATGCATGTTAAATTTTATGTATTGTCAAACTAATAAATTAGAGACTCGTGATTACATCCACTATGTGATAATTTATCTATTTACACAATTTTTTGCAAAAATCATTATGAAAAGTCGTGCATTTCATATTACGACTTTACTTTTTCTATATTCTTTTCACGTAAGTATACTCCTTTAAGCGTTCAAACTGTAGATTCATAAATTTCAGGTTTCTCTTACCGCGATCGAGATATCTCAATTTTATCAGGATTGAATTTAGAAACTTCAGGGTTCTCTCGTAAATTTTAGTCTGATCTTGTCATTTTATTTGACCAATTATTTCTTCAATCGATATATTTCAACGAATTTATCTCAATTCCTCGATATTCATAATATGATGCAGTACATCATGTGCAAAATTGCCGTCGACAACTTTTTCTTGTATTTTTCGATTCTATTTATTTTTCCATGATGACTTAACTTATTGAGATATCTCAATTTTCATTAATTCAGGCACTTGAGCCTCTTCTGAAGTTGTATAATATGTTATGTCTAAATACTTATTAAAAGTATATACCTCATCAATAAAACAATCTTTACCAATTGCTCCATTTTCATTTGGAGGACTTTGTAATAGAATCGAATATCATCACGCTTCAGGCATGCCATAAATTTATCAATATAATATTAGAGTCAATTCGAGTTGGATCATTTAAAACTGATGCGTGGGATTGTTAATATATTTTGTCAGTAAATGCATCTAAATAAATTATCTTTCGAACTTCAAAGGGAAAAAAAGAAGAGAAATCAATAGACTTTTGTGTATCATAATGAGAACCAAAATCCTATATTTATAGGGACGGAATATGAATAAATATGGTAATAACATTTAGGGATGCACGGGTGTATATATATATATTCTCCACAAACGATTGTTTTCCTAAAATAAGCAAATATATAACTCTAGTCACCAGTACTTTATATATCCTCTACACGTGATAAGTTCCATGCGTATCGAGAATTCCTCAATTTCTCTTATATCTCGATCGCGTCACACCTAATCCAATTCTACTTTTATCTATGATATGCAATTCGATTCACATTCAAACAATTTCATCGCATCAGATTCGGAGAAAGAAATCAGAAAATAATTAGAAAATCCTGTCCGGTTGATCAATCAGGTTGGTAGAAATCTTTTCCATTTCAAGTGTCATTGAATTCCTATGTGTTGATTCCCTTTTAATAGGTTATTTGGGATTGAGTTTGAGTGAAAAAATAATGCTTGGTGTTAATGGATGAGTCTTGGTGTGATCAAATTTTATTGAAATTTTATTTGGTCTGTTTTCGGATTTATATGCTAGGGTTTTATTTGGCTTTTAGTATCTCACTCTTATTGGAATTAGAACATTTTCTCAGTTAATCCATGTTTATATTCGTACAGATTTTTTTGTGTGATATAATTACATGTACAGGTGAATGGTGGGTAGTTTTCGTTTGCAGAGGCATTTGATTTGTATTGATTATATACCAGATGACAATGGAAATTAATAAATCATGATCTTTCGAACGAGACGTAGAGTATCCAATGACATGTAATCAGAGGGCAGCCCTTGGCCCCCAAAAAAATAAAAATAAAAAATAAAATGCAATTTTAGTAGATTTTACCCCAAAATAAAATTTTAGCCCTCCTGGTTTACGAGTCCAGCAGCCAATTAATAGTAGGCCAATCCTCAACAAACTAATTTAAGAAAAAGAAGCCCACCCACAATTAGTCTCAGAATCAAAAACCAAAATTAAATGCATGATCAGCAATTAAATAGGTGAACCGGTGATGAACAACATGCGATGAAGCAGAGGAGGAAACTTTGAAATCTTTTATCTGGTATCTAAAATTTCCAACCATAACTTCTAGGGGATGATGAATTTCTGGTTAAATAATGTGGAGGTGGTTAGGCATGATGATGAACTTCAAATCTCGCCAAAATAATTTTATTGGTTTATTGAGAACAAATTGATGTTAGAAGATATTTTATTTATTTTAATAAAATTCTTTGCTTTTCTAGGCTTCTTTTAATATTTCTTGCTTTTCCGGTTTTGTCTCATAGGCTTTGTTTAATTTCGGCCATTTTCCTTGGAGCTTTTCAATTTCATTTGCCGTCAAGGTATCTCCTAGGCTTTATCTAGTGTCAAATTTTAAGTTTCAGACATTTGTAAGATGTTGGGATCTTTTGAAGGCACAAAATAAAGTTTAACTCTCCTTAAAAGATTAAGATTTTATAAGAAGTATATACTATATGTTTGAAAAATTATTCTTTGCCATAGACACATACAACTACAGCATGCCAAGTCTTGATATTAAGCTCCTTTAGGATTTTAATAGGTTAGTTTAGATTCAGGTGAATCTTATTCTACTAAAATTCGCCTAGCACAATTCCAATTCCAATAGGTAACCTCATATTTTATATTAAAATCTTTTTCTAGATTTTATCGCACTCTAAATTTACCTCTAGCTCCTTCCCTGCTCGTAACCAATTTCTGTTATATATTTATGGTGAAAGATGTGATATTTATATGAAGGCATTTACTGAATGAAAGAATAATGTACCATTGGCAATAAATCTTGGTAACTGAATTTGGTGTATTAAATTAAGCCCCTGATTGGTGGCCATTTTTTTTTGGAAAAACATTGTTTTGAATAGTGAATTTTTGGATAATATGTGGTTAAAAAGTAGTAAAAGTTTTGGGTNAGATTTTATCGCACTCTAAATTTACCTCTAGCTCCTTCCCTGCTCGTAACCAATTTCTGTTATATATTTATGGTGAAAGATGTGATATTTATATGAAGGCATTTACTGAATGAAAGAATAATGTACCATTGGCAATAAATCTTGGTAACTGAATTTGGTGTATTATATTAAGCCCCTGTCTGGTGGCCATTTTTTTTTGGAAAAACATTGTTTTGAATAGTGAATTTTTGGATAATATGTGGTTAAAAAGTAGTAAAAGTTTTGGGTTTACGTGTAGAATATTTTATTGTGTGAATGCGTGGTTGAAAATGAGTTTGTAGAATTTTTTTTTTTGAAAGAATAAGAGACAAACAGGGGCTAAATCAGTGGCACCTTCTTTTGTATGTATTGGCAGTGACAATGGCGGTGTTGACGGCAAAACAAGAACCGCAAAGCAGTTGCATCAATGGAGAAATGCCCAAACGCCTGAGAAATGCATCTGGAATCACTCGGAAGAGAAGGTTGATCTTGGATTATGATGATGAAGATGAAGAACAGAACAATGATTGGTTATTGCCAAAGGAATCAGACACCTTGCCCAACAATTTTGACACATCTATTAAGAAAGCAAGGATGTTTGCAGGTACTAATGTCTCATGTGGTGTAACAACACCAATCAAACATCAGAGTGCTTCAACTAGAGAAGAATCATCACCCGAAAAGACAAAAACTTCTGTAAGGAAAACAATGAAACCTGAGAGTATTGAAGGCTCTAATCGTGGTAGCTTCTCTTCATGTAGACACATCCGTTTGTTAAACAAGCCATGTCCAGTTTCTTCTGGAGAGTTGGAGTATGATAGGGAAGACAAGGAAGATGGGGATGAATATAGTTTGGGATCTTCATCAAGATCAAAAGGCTCAATTAAACGAAGGAGGACGGCCGTGCACATGAAAGGCTTCCTTGACAAAAGGAATTCAGCAGATATTTGTGCTGGGGCGTATAAGAAAAATATTTACAAAAATAAAGTTTTGATGCACAAGGGACAACGTGAAAGTGAAGAAGTATGTGATGAAAATAAGGAGAATCTAAGGTCATCAGTAACTAGAACACACATCCATAAAACTCAACTAATTGATGAATTGGCCAATCAGAGACCAGCTGAAAGACGTCATCGTATTGCCTCAAACAAATTTCATGAATCTGATTTTAATTTGGGTGATTGGGTGGATGACGAAGAAGATATGGTTTCAATTGTGAATTCGAGGTTTGGAAAAAGCGATTCAAATGATGTCAAAATCAACAGAACTAGTAATGCGGATTCTTCAAAGTCGAAAATAATTTTGAAGGGCAAAAAGAAGACAAATGACAATTTTACCAAACTTTCTAAATGTGATTTGTCCTATTCATCACCATCATCTTCTTGTTCGTCAGCTTCCAAAAGTGATAGCTATAGCAGACAAAGCTCTGCAATGAAAAACATTAAGGTATGTTCTTCTTAATTTCTCGTCATACATGATCTGGCTAGTGCTTGTTGTTCAATACTTTATGCAAAACAACGTGCAAGATGATGTTATCGTATTTTCATAAACAGGTAAATAAAAAGGAATTTGTAACATGTCATCAGTGCCGAAGAGTGGATAGAAGAATTGTTGTTCCTTGTACCAAGTGTAAAGTGAATCTATACTGCATCCAGTGCATTAAGCAATGGTGACTACTATACCGATACACTGTTTTCCTTCTGAAATAAATAAATAATTTAAATTTTCTTAACTTTGTGTATATAGGTATCCCACCCTGTCAGAAGAGGAAGTTTCAGAGGTTTGCCCATTTTGCCGTGGCAATTGCAACTGCAACTTGTGTTTACACTCAAGTGGCATTGTAAAGGTTTGTCTGTTTCGTAAAACACCTTAACATCTCTATTTTGGTTATCTTGTCTTTTAAAGAATTGTTTGCATGTTTACGGTTCAGATATCTAAAAGAGAGCTCACTGATCTTGATAAGATTCAACATCTGCACTATTTTATTAGTGAACTTCTTCCATTCTTAAAGCATATTCATCAAGGACAAATTGAAGAAATAGAGATGGAGGCTAAAATTCAGGGTATATGATTTTTATAAATCAAATCAGTACAAGTACTGAGATTCATGTATCCTGACGGAACATTTGCATGACAGGTGTACTATCATCTTCAATTGACGTAAAACATGCGATTTGTTATAATGATGAGCGTGTTTATTGGTAAGCAATCTCTTTTTCTTCGACCTAATATGCTCTGTGCACTATTATTCTTATATGTATCATTGTTTGTGTTCTCTCTGTCTTGGAGCAGCAACCACTGTTCAACATCAATCATTGATCTTCACCGGAGTTGCCCAAATTGCTCCTACGAGCTATGTCTTAGATGTTGCCAGGAGATTCGCAGAGGTCAGCTTCCTGGAGTTTTCAATAAACCGGTGTTCCGATATGTGGATAGGGGCCGTGAGTACATGCACGGTGGAGACCCGCTACTGAAATCTTTTCAGGCAGAAACTTCAGTAAATGATTCTGGTATGCCTAATGAGTGGGTTGCCAACTATGATGGGAGTATCATTTGTGCTCCAAGAGAAATGGATGGATGTGGTAGTTGTAATTTAGAACTCAAGTGTCTCCTTTCGAAAGACTGGATTTCAAGTTTGGAAGCTCGAGCACAGAAGATTATAAGAAAATTTACTTTTGACTGTGTTTTTCAGCCACTTTGTTGTGATTGCGACCCTGAAAAATCATGTAGGGCAGCTTCTAGAGAATGTTCCAAGGACAACTACTTGTATTGCCAGGATTCAAAGAACATTCTGAAGGAGGAAGAGCTTTTGCACTTCCGCAGGCACTGGGCTAATGGGGAACCAGTAATTGTTCAAAATGTTCTTGAGCAGGCTAGTGGTTTGAGTTGGGAACCGATGGTTATGTGGCGTGCATTAGGTGAACATACAGATTTACGGATCAGTTCAAGAATGTCAGATGTGAAGGCCATTGATTGCCTAGCTGGTTGTGAGGTTATTTCTATCATCTCTAATATTTGTAATGAATAATTTGGGTCGTTATATTCTGCTTGCAGATATTGTTGAACGCTATATTGATCTTTTTCCTTTTCTGCACCATTTATGCTTTTGTTTCTCTTTTAGCATTTCTGCATAGTTATTGAAGGGAATCTTAGTTTAGATAGTTTTTAATTTAGTTTCCAATTTAGATGCTTACTTTAGGAAACATAATTAAGGTTTTATTTAATAAATTTTATTAGATGTTTCCTACTTAGAAAAGGATATTTGAAACCTTATATAAGGGGACTTATGTATTAAAATAGACACAACTTTGATGAATTAAATACAGATATTCTCTCTCTTAAATTCTACTGCCGTCTGTCTATTTCTTCTCCCCTTAATATCTCCCCCTTTTCTTCTCTTTTCCTCTCTCTTTTTCAATCTCTTTCTTGTTCGTTGCATCCTACATCAATTTTGTATTAGAGCTCAAGTCGTTTCCTTTGACCTACAAATTTTGTAAAATCTAATCTCCCCTCCCTCAACCACCAATTCCCAAATCCCCTTCAACAGTAGCCAAACCATATACACTTTATCCATCACAACACACTGCCATAAAATTTTTACCTGAGGCTGTAGCAACTCAAAAAATAAATAAATAAATAAATAAATAAATAATAATAATAATAATAATAATAATAATAAAATAATAAATCTTCCAGTGAGAAGTTTCAGTTCAATCTCTTGTTCATTGCATCCTACATCAGTTATGTTATTTTAACTTCGAGTTCTCTTAAGTTAAATAAGCTCTATTTTCCATCTAAATAATGTTGTTATTATCAGGGTCTTACCATAACAATAGTAATATGTAGAAAAGCTTCCAACTTGACAACTGACATTCTAGGGGAAAAATAGAGATGTCTCTGTTACTTATAATATGTGGAAGTATCGACGTAATTTCAAAGAGTCATTCGATTGAAAATCATTTTAAGCTCTTTTCTTAAAGGTAATAATATTGTTTACTTTTCTTTTTCCGGCGGTGGGGATTGAGATTGTCTCTGTTTGCAGCTGTTTTACTTAAATAGGTGTCATTGTGCTCGTCTTTTCAGGTGGAGATTAGTACTCGTAAATTTTTCAAAGGTTACACTGAAGGGAGAAGATATCGTAACTCCTGGCCTGAGATGCTCAAACTCAAGGACTGGCCACCATCAGATAAGTTTGAGGATTTATTACCCCGCCATTGTGATGAGTTTATCAGTGCACTGCCATTTCAAGAATACACGGATCCAAGGGCTGGTATTCTTAATCTTGCTGCCAAGTTGCCAGCAAGTGTCATAAAACCTGACCTTGGTCCAAAGACATATATTGCGTATGGGATCGCAGAGGAACTTGGAAGAGGAGATTCTGTGACCAAGCTTCATTGCGACATGTCAGATGCGGTATGACCTCAAATTTCTCAAAATATTATTTGGTGTGCTTTTTAAAGTAACTTGCATTAATTTCACTAACTTTCACATGGTCACCAATATTTTCGTGGGTCTTTGTTTTCTTGTTTGCTGTTATTCTATGTGCACAAATCTTCCAGATTCTGTAACCAATTTTTCATATCCATATTCTTAAAAGATAACTATTTAACTGGTATTTTGATTCTGAAAGATGTGCTATCTAGTGTGAACATGAAAATAGCTTTTCTTTTATTTAGAGCACAGCCTTGTAGTTTTTCAATGGCTTGGTGATGCTTGATGCAGAACAGATTTTATAGTATCAGAATTGTAGACAAAAGTCAAACAACAATATCGACTCATCCTAGTACAAGAAGCAGCAGCTAAAATAAGGCCCACCATGCAACCTTTACTTATTTTGTAATTTGTACTTCATTCACGTTTCATCTGTCTTTACATTTCACTTTAACTACCATTAGTCCTTGCATATCAGATAGTTCTTATTTATAGTGTAATTAGGTGCCTCTGTTTTTTCTCTCCAGTAGTGGGTTCTGATTATTGTTTTATGGTTAGTAGCAGCACCTTCTTTTTGTAGATGTAGTGTACCTCTATCTCTTAGATCAATATAACTGGAAGATGAATGAACTCTGTCCAGAAGACCATCTATTTCTGCTTTCTCTTGTTGCTCAAATTTTCAGATGGTAGCAGAGCATTCTGGTTAATGCCGCTGCTACTGTCTTCTTCCTCTTCCACTGGATAGCTCCTCCACTGCATTAGGCTATAAACACCTTGAAATGGGCTTGCTTGAAATCACAAAATAATAAAAGCAGAATAGTCAGATGCCCCACTCTCAAAACTATAATCTTGTTGGAAATAAGTGGGTTTTACATTGTCAAAAACAATTCTTCTGATGGTTCTACAAATAGGTACAATGCTTGCTCCGTCGTCGAAGATTTCCTCCCTAGGCAGTGGGGCTTGATTTCTTCAAACCTACTCCATCACCGAAGCCGATGCCATTTCTAACTATCACAACTTAAAAGAAATTATAGAATCAAACAAATTGTCATCAACAATGCTTGGTAACTTAGAAGAAGTTTATATGCATCATAAACATAACCTAAACATGTTTGTATTCTGAACAAAGCCCTTTATAGGAATAAAGGCTCAAAATCTGATTCTTTTCTTATCTTCATATGTTGGTATCCTCATCAGTGGTAATGACCAATCTCTTATTGACAAATTTGTTCATGAATCCAGACAACTTATTCCTTGAAGTATCTGGGGACACCTTAATTACTTCTTGAACTAGAGTTTCACAAGGATGAAACTAGCATTTATCTTTATCACTTCAGGTACAATTTTGAAGTTCGAAAGAGGGACTATAAGATGGGTTGCCATAGCCTATGTAACCTAGTGTAAATTTGGAAATAAAAATAAATAAATAAATAAATTCATGATTCATGTCTAGCCTATTGAAAGCCAAAATTATAATTCATCAATCAAAATTCATTTTCATTCTCTAGTTGCAGGAAATTATTTCGAGATTAATTTTATTTTTTCTAGGGTTACACTTCTAACTTTTTAAGTAGGGAATTAATGCAATGACTTTATAAAGATTGACACCCACTCCTCTTGCTTCTATGGTTCATGTAGGTATCTCTTGTTTTTCCATTATTATATACAAAATCCTCTCTATAGAAATTATGTTTCCATTTTCTTGCGATTCAAAGGAGTCTCTTTATGCTTTCAGATAAAACGAGTGGGAGATACGAGGGAAAATTTGCTGAAATTGTTGAATTTTCGCTTTCCCACAAGTTGCCATTAAATGGAGTTAAAATACTATGCCCCAATTTGACCCTATTTTATAAATCTCGATTTTCCTAAAATTCATTTTTCAAACACATTGCATGTGACCTACAGCTTTTATCAACTTTTAAATCATACATTTCACCAACTTTTATCAGAACTTACTAAAAATCTAATTTTTAGCTAAATCAGGCAGGTGTTATATTTATCGAGACATAAGTGGAACCCTTTATTTTTAGCGTGACTTTAGATCTTGGAAATTCTTTTCAATTATTTAACATGGATGTTACTTGCAATCTTGCAGCAAAGCTCTATACTAAATATTTTATTGAGCAAGATATTTTCATTATTTGAGTTGTGAATTGCAATGTCATGAGTTTGACGTGATTCACGATCCTCAATTTTAGCAAATATTGCTCTTTCTAAATGATGTTAGGAACATTGGTTGTAAGGATAAGGTTAGATATTTACACTTAGATGACTAATTGATTCGTCTTGTGTTAATGCTAGTTTTCCCTGCAATTACTCAATGAACAAGTTTAAGAATGGAAAATTGTCAAGATGATAATTCATAATGAAATGCACGATACGTTTCTCGTTGATTGTATAACATACTACATTAAATGAGATATTACTGCGAAAATAGATTCAGATTTGGTGATAGAAGAATTTATTTTATAAAATCTCTTCAAAGAGTATTGGTTGTAAGGAGAAGGTTTGAGATTTACGCTTGGACAACTAGATTGATTTGTCTTGTATTATTTCTGTGCATTTCTCCTACTACTACTTAGCTAACTAATTTAAGCATGGAGACTTGTCAAATCGACAATTCATAGTAAAATGCACAATGATTTTTTGCTGACTATACAATACTCTACAATAAATGAGATCTTGCTACGATGATAGATTCAGAGTCAGTGATAGAAGAATTTTATTTTATAAAATCTCGATGGGCACAACTTCAATAGGTAAATATCATGTTTTGATTAAATGACATTATTCACCTTTTTCAAATTTAAGACCATTCGAAAAACTTTTGTTTTGGTACAAGCCCACTTAAAAATATTCAGCCCATCCAATTTTTTTATAACCCAACTCTAATTCTCATTCAATCCTTGAAATTGTCATTTCTTCAAGACTTAAAAGAGCAGCCGATTCAATCCTAAAATTGTATTGAAATTGCAATTCCCACAGGTTGGTTTTTTTTCTTGTTGGTTTAGTAATTTATATTTGGTATTTTCTCAAGTCGAATCTGTCCCTGATTTTTTCTTGCTGGTTTTGTTCATTGGGTGATAGAAATCCATAAATGTTATTGTGTGGGTATTATTTAAAAGGTTTACCAGAAATGATTGAAGCACATGTTTGATTCTCGGTTCCCAGATGAAGATTTCTTGATTTTCCTGTTGTTGCCTGCCATGTTTTCTTTTACTGTGTGTTTTTTCAAGAAACAGAGAGACAATTTGTGAGTTTTTTTTACATGGAATTGAGGTGTTTTGTCATTTTTGTGTTGAATTTATAGTGGCTGTTGAAGTTATCCAAGGATGTAGAATCTAGTTATTCTGGTGCTGTATTGATTGGTGGATGTGATTAAATAAAATGAAATTACACATTCTATGGCCAAAACTTAGACCAAAGATGAAAGAACTTATATTGTAGATTGATTCCAATGTTGACTGAACTTGCTTAATGGAGATTCTTTTTAGTTTTTACTGTAATCTGCAGCAATGAATTTCTTAAAACCTTGCAACACGTAGTGATATAATTTTCAAGTATAGTCTGCTTCTTTTTTATTTTATTTTTTTCTCATGAAGAATTTTATTGGATTTAGTTTCATGAGACCATGATAGGTCGGTTGGGTGGACTGACAGGTTAGCATGTCGATTTTACTGTTATTAGTTCATTGTGAGGGTGATTTACATGTACAGATGTAATAGCTTTAACAATTAAACTTGTTATATGACTGACTGTAGTTACTAGTTTATAAACCATTCCAATTTTCTGAAAATTATTTACCCATCGAATTCTTCTCTCTTACCTTTTTCTTGAGAATCTGATCACTAGAAGCAAGTACTTGCTTAATGGAGATTCTTTCACTTTTTCTGCACCTAAATTTTCCAATAGATAGTACTACTAACCAAACCCAATACAAAAAAAAAAAAAAATTATTTAGTCAACAATGAATTTGTTGCCTATGTTATTTAGTCTCTCGAGAATCTCTTCATTTTGAAAGTTCTAATTATTGGCATGAGAGGTGGAAAAAATTGAATCTTGTTTTGCAGTCTACGTGAGATGTTTGATAGTTTTGAATTGAGTCCCATGAGGCCTAGACTTGGATATTTCCAAATGACTTGTCTCGGTTTTTTTATTCTTTCTACTATTTTCAGCATATACAAATGGAAGCTCAACCTTCATTAAAGAGAATAAAGACGATATTTTC
>CAIGRH010104568.1:0-14549 GCA_903798295.1 Fraxinus nigra | reverse complement strand
AATCTGAAAATTCAGTGACTGTTTATGAAAGAAATTTCAAATTTCAGTGACCGTTTCTAGAACTTTGAAACTTCAGTTACCGTTTTGTTATTTTCTGGTAACTTCAGTGAGCTTTTGTGAAATTAACCCATATATCATATATGTGAAGTGACATTCAAGGATATAATATCATATTTACTATACCATGCACGTGTCACAAGAAATGTCAACTCAAGTGGACATGGTTGGCTCCAATGCAGTAAATCAACTAACCAATTTAAATAGTTTTGAAAACTCACATTCTTAAAATTACAATATCTTGGACATAACTCATTCAAATTAAATATTTCTCGAGCCTAAAATTCATAANCAGTGACCGTTTCTAGAACTTTGAAACTTCAGTTACCGTTTTGTTATTTTCTGGTAACTTCAGTGAGCTTTTGTGAAATTAACCCATATATCATATATGTGAAGTGACATTCAAGGATATAATATCATATTTACTATACCATGCACGTGTCACAAGAAATGTCAACTCAAGTGGACATGGTTGGCTCCAATGCAGTAAATCAACTAACCAATTTAAATAGTTTTGAAAACTCACATTCTTAAAATTACAATATCTTGGACATAACTCATTCAAATTAAATATTTCTCGAGCCTAAAATTCATAATTAATTACGAGTTATCAAACGAGTATAATATTGATACACAAAATCTAATTATTTTGCCCACATAAAAATAAGAATTAAAAACTTACTCCATTTTAGTCCTCAAACTTCCAAAATATAACATAACAAACAAATAAATTTTATTCTAAAATTTCGGGATGTTACAGCCTGTGTCGATGTAGAGGGTTTCTGAGGTTGACGACCTCATGGGGGTCGACGGCCTCATAGCGGTAGATGGTCTTACGATGGTAGACGTCTTATGTGAACATAGAGGGTTTTATGGGGTCGACGACCTCATAGCGTTAGATGGTCTTACAATGGTAGGCGGCCTATGTGAACGTAGAGGGCATCATGGGGTTGACGGCCTTGCGGGGGTAGACGTGAAGCGTATCTCGAGTAGTTCTCATCCGAATTCCCACTTGGATAATTATTGATACCATCTTGTATCACTAGCCCCTCTGCCTCTTGTTGATATCTATCGATAAGAGGTAGTTTTTTCAAGTTGGCTAATTAACACGTCTTTTTTTTACGTGTTATCATTTAATTTTAACAGGTCGATTAGTTCAATTGATGTAGAGACATACACAAAAATTTGCACAAATGGCACTCCACAATTGGTTTTCAATTTTAGGGAGAAATTTCCACCCCTAAAAATTCAGAATTTTCAAAATGTTTACCACTATTTAAAGAGGTGTGGGGACTCTTATTCATTCCCTTTTATCTTTTGTTAAAAATCTTCAACTCCCTTCTCTAGTAAGGTAATTTCTTTCTCATCCTTCCTTCATCTCGTATTTTAATGATGTACAAGACTTTTTTTTCTTTATCTTCGGGTGAAAGTGAAAGCGAAGGAGCGAGAGAGTTGACCTGTCCATCCGAAGATGGGCCGATCGATGATTCCTTGGGATCGATCAGCCTTGCTGGTCGATGGTAGGGGTCGACCACTAGCAATGCTAGTCGATTAGTGTCGACCAGCAAAGTTGCTGGTCGACTTTCGCTAACCGTAAGGCTAGTCGACGATCAACCAATCCCATGGCTGGTCGCGAGTTTAATACCATCGAAAATCCCCCTTGTGGGATTGGCCAAATTCCTTCCGAGTCTAATATTTCAAAACATTCAGCTAAATTCTAAGTCTTTCATTCAATTTATTCAAAACACCATATTGGGTCAACTAAATCCTCAAGCCAAAATATTGAGATAGAGTGTGATGCTGCGGGTAAGGAGATGATTCTTGA
This sequence comes from Fraxinus nigra, assembly GCA_903798295.1. Taxonomy (NCBI): domain Eukaryota; kingdom Viridiplantae; phylum Streptophyta; class Magnoliopsida; order Lamiales; family Oleaceae; genus Fraxinus; species Fraxinus nigra. The sequence goes on along the minus strand of CAIGRH010104568.1, from coordinate 12,667 downwards.
CATTCCACAATGTTATAATAACCTATACAACTCCCCATCCAAAGTGGAAAAGTCACTCAAAAAATATAAGCGGGTGGATTTCTATGTCTATAGAGCCTCTAAGCCCGACGAAAAGCTTCCCAGAACTGACCCTCGTGAGGTCGCCGTTTATAAAGATATTATGGATGGTGGTTTTCGATTTCCCATCCATCATTTTTTCATTTCATTGTTCAATGAGTTTCACCTCACCCATAGCCAAATAAATCCTAACATGTGAGGTGAGATCACACCATTCTGAGAGCACAAATCTAAAGATTGACCAAAATTCCACCCTTTGCGTTGGACCCCCTACTATCATGACAATGAAGAATATGTTGCTAGTCGGGATTGGTCGTCCAACTGGTAGGCCTTTATAACCTGCTTGTATATTTTTACACTTTTGAGTGTCTTGCTTCGTCTCTTATTTGTTGATCTTGATTAACTCGACTACTTGCACATAGATATGGACTTTAACTTGGACAAGGTGTTGAAGTCCCTGCCCAAGCATGGGAGTGACGAGGGATTCGTCCCTATTGATGGTAAGTTCTAGCATGGTTCGCTTTTATTTTACTTTTGGGTACTTCTTAACTCATTATCTTTGTAAGCTTGATAGACTCTATCTTGTGTGTACATGGGTGGATTTTAACTTGGGGGAGGCCATGGACTCCTTAGCAGGGTGCGGTGACGAGAACGGCGATGACCCTCATTCCGTTCCATTGAAGAGGATGAAGATTAACGATTGGGGAGAGGGAAGGGGGAGGAGGATGAGAGGGGGTGATGCGACATACCCTCGAGGAGGCCCCTCAAGTTTCAGATGATCCCGCGAAGTTATCCTATCCTCGAGGCTGTAGGGGGTAGCCCGAGTTATACCGTGCCCAAGCGCGAGGGTTCTTCTCTTCCAGATTTCAGATTTCTCCCTTCTCGAGGTTATACTAAGATGGGGGCAGTCAGATCTTTGGTTTCACCTAGGCGCATTCAGTCAATTTTCTGTGGAGTGCTAATGACATCGAGAGGGTTTTGGCTGTCTATACTCATAGGATATGTTTTTCTTTTTTTAGTCGATTCTTTTATACATGCTCCATAGTTGCTTGATCTTTTGCCTCTTTCAGGCGGTAGCTCTTCAGGTTGGGCTCGTCGAGTCAAGTTGTTGCTTAATGTCGGAGTTGAAGACCCTGGAGCGAGAAAAGAAGGCATTTGAAAAAGAGAAGAAGAAAGAGTCTCACCAATATAAAAAGAAAATTTCCTCCTTGAAGAAATCCCTCGAAGACTTAAGAGGCCCGTGCTATAGAGTAGGAGATTGAGATAAACAACCTGTGCTATATTTTGGCTCGTGCCCCCGAGGAAGCGGTAGAGAAATATAAGGGCCTCTATGGAGTATGCTAAGGATTTGGAGGCCTTTGTGGAGCGGTACAAGTTGTCTTCTGATTTTGCTAAGGCTTTGCATTCTTATGGGGGGAAGGCGATGGTGGTGTCCATCAAACTAACCAAGGAGTGGATATCTGCTGAGCACCCTACCATCGATCCATCAGGCTTTGATAGGTTCTGGCTAATCATAAATGCAAGGAAGGCAGAGCCCCTCAGTCCAAGACATTTAGGCACACATCTTGGGCAATAGTGAAGGGACTTTACATTCGGGTTGACTTGATCTCTAGTTGTAGGCCTCATAGCACTTTCTATTGTTATTTTGTTTAGTGTTTTTTCCTGGTCCGGGATGTGGATAGACACTCTTGTTATATTTTGAGTATATATACTTGTTTATTGAACATCATTTTGGTTTTGCCCCCTTCCTTCCTTTTTTTTGCTCATCGCTATGTGTAGAGCGATATTGGATGGTTGAGGGCAGGATCAAGTAATTTCGAGCCTTAACCATTTTCGGTTTCAAAAACTCACCACTAGTCCTTAGCAATTTCGAACTAGTCAATTTCTTGACTTTTTTGCTCACCGCTACACACGATATGATCACGAAGAAACCCAACTGGGAAAAACTCCAAGCACTTTGCTAGTCATTCCACTATAAAGGATTCAAACACTTACAGTCTACTATCTGATCTCCTGACTGAAGTTTTTACAGCTCTATTGGAAACTGTACTCCCTTACACCAATCCTTAGCTGTAATTTTCAAAGCTCTCCTGTAATATGCTATCCTGCAGTACTCCTAGCATTGCAGATTCGTCTATCTCCAGTGGATCACAAAAAAACCATGTTCTTCACCGACTGAAACTCCAGTCAACTTTCTTTGATCTTCAGCAACTCTGACAGATTTGGAGGAAGAACGGTTTTGTATTTAGATTATGGATGTGATGTTTTTCTCACCAAAACAAACTCACAGGACGAAGGTTGAAAGATGAAATATGTATGAATTTTATCTGATGAAGCTCTCAATGTTCAACCTTGTAAAAACACGTTCAGATGTGTTTTGGTATTTATAGGTAGGTTAGGAAAGTAGTGGCCGGGGAAAGAGTCTTTTAAAACGTGAAATAAAAATTTCTCGAACAACACTGTCACTCGAGTGAGGGCTTAGTGACCGTCTAGCGACAAGCTGTAACTTGAGCGAAGGTTGCTTTTGACGCTCGAGCTAATCCATGGCGATAGTCTAACAAAAATCCGCATTGTAGTTTCCTTCTTTTGTCATTCTCGAACCTAAGACCTAAAAACCCTAATTTCATATAATTGCATATTACTCCTTGACTTTTTACAACATTTACAATTAACTCCATTTTGTTTACAGAATCGTCAATTACATAATTAAAAACCTAACAGTTAATGTTAGTAACATTTTTTGTGAATTATTCTTTACCCTCATAAAAATGATTCTTAGTTTTTTTCTATCTACCTCTCAATTTTTCTCTCTCCATTTCTCTTTCTTGATTTCTCTATTTTCCGTTTTAATTTATTTTATCTCTTTATCTTCAATGTTTCTCCTTCCAACATAAAGAGAAGACATGAAATTAGAGAGAAATAGAGAAAGAATAATCAGTTTATTAATCAGTTTATTGAGAAGACAGAGAGAAATGGAGAATTGTGTTTTGAGGAGGATATAGAACAAGGCGAGGAATGAAGAATAAGGGGATGTTCTCTTTGTATTTTAATTTTGTGTTTCGAGTTTTGAATTCATTTTGGATTTTGTATTTTGAGCGTACATTTTGATATTGTTGAAAACGTGTTTTTTTTGGCATTATGAAAAATTGTTTTTTAAAAAAATGGAAAATCCATTTCCTCTCCTCTCTCTCTTTCTCAACGAAGCCCACCACCACCATCTTCATCTCCTCTACCATTGATAAAATTGGCCTTGACCCATGGTTGGGCAATGTGCACCAAGTGGAGAGGAGGCTAACCTTTGTGGTCTGCGATTGTGGGACGGTCAGACGGTGTCAGAATTTGCAAAACTTGGATCGCGACTCTCGTTCTTCTCGGATGAAATTAGAACATTGTAGAGTTGTTTGGGGTAGATTGAGGACATGGTTGGAGTCACCTGGGGATGAGCACTCGACAATGGTGTCACACGACCTTAGCGTCGTCGAATGTGAAGTTTCCAACAAAAACAAGTAGCACCAGAATGGTTTTCTAGCTTCCAATTTCTGCTGATTCATGTTGTTTCGTAGATGATGAATGATTAAATGTGATAGAGGGGAGTGAGACGAGGTTGTTGGTGGTGGAATCCGACGGTCTAGGTGGCCGGAAAGTGGCTTCCAATATGTTTTTTGCTGGCGGTGGTTGTAGTGGTGTTGTTGTAGTTGTGGCAACAACGATGGTTTTCAGGCGGTGGTACAGTGGTGGTCGCAATGGTGTTTGGGTCGCAGTGGTGTTTGGCGGTGATTGAAAACACCTAAAACGCATTTTGAAAGTTTTGGCTTGATTATAACTGAAAACACCCAAATTGACAAATTTGTCGCTTTGGTTTTTCTTTGTAAATCTTTAACTTGTTTTCAAAAACAAGTTTTTGAAAATAGGAAAGAGAACACATTTTCACTATTTTGAAAAATCGAAAATAGAAAATGGCTCGAAAACGATAAAGAGAATAGACCTTAATTTTCTGGAGGACAAGAAAATAAAAGGATTAGTGTAAGTGGTTATTATGAATTGTCTTCATTTTTTGTTCTAGTGTGACAATATCTTCTTAATTCTATGCTCAACTTTAAGCTAGATCAATTGGCTGAATAACACTCTTTGTAAAGAAGAGTTAGTGTGATCATCCTATGAAGTAACAAAAGAAGTAAAAGGCAAAAGACTAAATTGATGATACATGTGACTATATCATCTAAAGATAACCTTGTAAATCCATGGTAGCATAGTAGAAGTTGAAATCAAATTACATCTCATGGTTTTCCCCCTTTACATTGAAATTTGTTCACTTAAAAAGTAGCATATCCCTTATGTTGATTTACTTCCTCATTTCAACATGGATTCGAATATTATTATCATTGACTTGGTAGTTATGTAGATCTTTCCCCACTTGAAAGAATATTACAACCGCTTTGAAAGTTTAGCCGGGAATCAGTGTTGCATAATTTAGGGAACAATGGACATATTGGAATTTGATTGAGAATCTCACTTTTTTTCATACCAAGCGTATAAAGTTTTTTTATTGCTGCGTCTTACTGCTAACTGGGTTTTTTTTTTCCAACAATTATTCAGTAAACGACCAAAAAAGTAGAATCTAAAATTCACCATTTATAAATGTTGGGTATTTGATGTAATTGGCTAGTCTGTGAACAAAAGGGACCAAAATTAATATATTGTAAAAGTCAATGAGTAATGTGCAATTAGCTAAAAATAAGTTATTTTAGGTCTAGGGTTCAAGAATGGGAAAGAAGGAAAAAAGGAATTGAAATTTTGTTAGACTGTCGCCAGACCTTCGCTCGAGCGACACACTGTTGTTCACCCGTCGCCCAACTCTCGCACGACCGACAGGGTTATTTGTGATTTTTTAATTCATTTTTAAATGTTTTTTACCCAGTCCATTCATTCCTTAACCTATTTATAAATAGCAGAACACATCTGAATGGTTTTACAAGGTTGAATATTGAGAAAAACACATTCATTTGAGATCATCTTCACATATTTGCTTTCAACCTTCATCCTGTTATTGGCTATTGGCTGCGAAAACATCAAACTCACAATCCAAATACCAAACTGTTACTTCCTTCATATATGTCAGACTTTGAAGATCAAGGGAAGGTGACTGAAGTTCCAGTCGTTGAAAAACACGGTGTTATTCGTTAATTCACAGGAGATAGATAATTTCATAAAGCTGAGAATTACTGCATGAGAGCTCAATCCATGAGAGCTTTGGAAATCGCAGCTAAGAGTTGGTGCAGAAGCACGAAATCCAGGAATGCTATTGGAATTGTATTCAGGAGGTTAGATAGTACATGTCGCCATCTAGTCTGATGGACTGTAAGTTATAAATTGTTTATAGTGGATTATTAACTAGCAAAGTACCCGGAGTTTATACACAGTTAGGGTTTCTCCGTGATCAATTCCATGTTATTTTAATGCTTTCATAATTACGGTAATTCACATAGGATAAATCGAATTGTATGCTTAATCATCTAGAGATAATTAAGTGACTTGTTGCTTATTAATTATTAAGTTTTTAAATTTCGAGCAATCGCCAATTCTCCCCCTCTAGGTGTAATTTGGGTCGAACTTCGTATTTTCAATAAATATTCAAATCTATAAATATCTTATATGAATTAGGGAATAATAATCAGGAAACCAATCCAAATAAACCGTTGAACTTCATTCACTTGAGTAAATCCAAACATAATACTTAAAATATATAGCAAAAAGGCACGATGATAGAAAAGAGCGCGTAAATATCCCAAGAAGTTACCTCGACCAATTTGGAACTCTTTGAAATCGTCATCATCTTCAAATAGATCGATCTTTGGGTCCTTAGTCGCCAATTTTGGTTGTTCGGTTTCCATTCCTAGTCTCCAACACAAAATACCGTATTCAAATCAAATATTCATTTTTATATAGAAATGAATATATAGAAGCATAAATCAAAATATCCAGTAAACCTCCTAAACCCTAGACCTTCTAGACTTATTGTGGGTATCATACATCTTACATAATAAACACATATTGAAGTAATTTGCAGCATACTTTAACATGAATTTCAGGTTAACATACTTATTTGAAAATGATGAATTTCAAGATCTTTTGAATGGTTGAATCACCCTGCCTTCCAAAACTCCAAATCTACAAATTTCTTGCCTCCAATGGTCTTAATCTCGTCACAATGGAAGGAAATTATTAGTCACAACCTAAGTGCCAATTTTTGGGAGTGTTCATGCCAAAATAGTGGTTCTAAGTGCCTTTTATTTTTTATGATATTTTCTATACAAATTTTTACCATTTTATTGTCATCTTTTCCCTCTCTTCTAAGTGCAAGATAAAGTTATGGGGGTTATGTAAAAGATTGAAAGTTGGTGGGGTTGAGAAAAGTTATGAGTTTGAATTATTTTTAAACCATTCAATTTAATAACTTGTGAGTTAGGTCACCCCACATGGGCGACCCATGACCCATATTTTCTAACATCTCCCACTCGCATATGATGGGCTTGATCCGAACCACAAGGGACAACAAATGTCACACGTTAGATCCTTCTCATGATCTATCTCACCAAAAATCATATGACCAATAGAATGTGCGACCAACGAGTAATATTAGAGCTCATAGTATTATAAACCCGTTAGGGATATATAATAGCTCTACTAGAGGAATATCATATCTCGCTATACCCCAAACTTATTTTTCCAATATGAATTCAAGTGTTTTTGATCCCTCAAGTATTTATTGAACCTACTTGAGCTCCACATCTTATCATTGTATTCACAATTGTTCCGATACCCTAAATGGTTAAACATAATTGTTTGGCCGGTGAATACAAATATAAATGTTGGTCAAGATAGTTTTCCTGGACATGTCCCATTAAAATGAATCAGTCATAGTTATTGGCAATATGCCAAAGTAGCAACACTGAAATAAAATTTCAAGAAACGATCAAAAGTCATAAGGGTATATAAGAGGTTATATAAACATCAAGGTCTTACATAATGAGGAAGCAGGGATCCATTCATTCATTTACCCAATATTGATCGTAAAAACACACGTGGTATGAAACAAACGCTACGATATTTTCTTCCATTCTTAGGGTTTATATCATATCCTTTATAAGTAAATAACACCGTTACGAGGAAGACCTTTCACTATATTTGATTGACTTATGATGCAATCCAAAACCTTACAAAGCTTCCGGTAACTTACACACAAGGAACCCCGATCATTTTATAATATTGAGTTTTTCGAGACCTCAATATGACCCACAAGTTTGAAGGGAAAAATAATTTTACAATTTGAAAACTTCTCTGTCAATAATTGATATACACAAATTAAGTACTAAGAGAGATATATAGGCTAACACTTCAATGAATAGTAATACATGAAAGCTGAAGTGTTGATGAAAAGACTTGATAATAAAGATGAGTAAAGGATCCGACTTTCTCAATAAAAATGTTTTCACAATAAATAATTTGATTATAAATAAGATGTAGGAACAATGTGATTTTGCTCAATAATATCTCATTTTATTGCTCTCAAACAATCTTACAATGAATGTAAAAAGTGAATGTATTTATAGAGTTCAATAAGCAAAAGTAGCTATAGAAGTCAATTGGACGTCACAAACAACTAGTCGTTGTGCATCATACGAAAGTGACTGTTACATGATCTAGATGTCTGATGAACGTCACTTTCTTGCATATCAAGAGACCGAACACAACATTTAAATTTATTCTTTGGACAAAAATATCAACTTGTAAGTGGTACTATTTGTGTAGTAATTAAATATTGACAATAAACTATGTCAAACAATAAATCTATCTTTGGACCAATTTATTTTTCACATAAAATAAAACTTTCAAATTGTCATATATTTATTACCACATGTGTACATATAATTCGACCAAATATTTACCTTCTTTTGGACTGTCGACTTCCGCATGAATTACATACATACAACATTCCCAATATATTCCAAATAAATTAATTTAGATAAGAGATGTTACTTTAATAATATGTTGTTTCAACTAATCTATTTTGAAAAATTAGTAATTTGAAATAAACTTTAAGTACTAAGATTTGAAATTTGATTGCTCCTTAACTTTTAATTTATTTTGTTTTAACAAGAAAAATAAAAATTAAAAAATTAAAAATTTGGAAAGAGATCGAGCGTTGCAGGGCATTGCAGAGCTCCTATCGCCCATGTTCATCCTTTTTCCAAAATCTTCCCAAAAAAATCTGAATTTTTGAATTTTATGGTTAAAATTCACATGCCAACCCCGTGTGGCTCGACGAACCACATGAGGCCGACTCATGTCACGGGCCATTTTCGGTCCATGACGAGTCAAGCATAGAAAGAAAAAAATTAATTAAGAAGCTAGCCTACACTAACATGCTGCTAGCTGCTTGTGTTGCACACTGCCTTTACGTTGCTTGTAATCTCTAGCTGTCTATTATTGAAAAAAAGTCAGTCGGCTCTACTTGATAAGGTCTGAGCCGAAAGCTTGGGTCGAGTATAGATGTTTTGGTCGAGAAAAAGCTTAACTCGACTTGGGCCAAAAAAGCTCAAACTATTTTTACTCGAGCCAAGCCCGAGCCTCAAGTTTCGGCTCATCTCGACTCGTTGGCATCCCTATACTAGATCTTGATTCCGGATCTTGAATCTTGAAGATTAATTGCAATCTCTTCATGTTTGGTTTCTTAATTTTTAATCTTGAATACTTCCTCTTTTGGTTCTTGACTTTGGCTTCTTGCTCTATAATCTTAATTGTATCAATTCATTTTTCTTGAGTGTTGATTTCCTATTCTTGGTCGTAGGTTTTGGATCTTTCTCTTCAATTTATTTTTTCTTGTATTCTTGTATTGATGGAATGACATAAACAATGAGAATCACATATGAATTGAGGATTATAACCTTATTTATATTTCCGTACGTATTTGGCACATCGTCAAATACAATCATAGTAGATCATGTTTGTACACATAATCAGGTCTAAACTTTATTTAGATATCTAAAACCAATTACTAAGATAGCCTTTATACACACTTTTAATCACGTATGTAAGGCCACATAACAAATAAATATTTTTCCCAACATTCGTCTCCCTTGTTCTGTCGAGTTTTTTTGTTATGGGTTTGGGATGGGGCAAGTCCTCTTCCCCTTTTATTTATTATTTTTTTAGTTGTTTTATTTTTATTTTTTTATGTCTTTAGTTGGTGAAAATTAACTCTTTTTTCCCAATTTGTTAATAACATCCCATATTCCTTTTAGAATTGATGATAATTCGTTTCTTTTTATTTGACAAAAAAGTTAAATTTGAAATAAATTTTAAACGTGACCGTGACCATGACCATGTTTCTAGCATCCGCTCGTACCCACTTTGTGGGCAACTACTCCCGCCCCAGCCTCAAAGCGATTTACCCGATTAGATGAGTAATCCCCTTCCCATTCGGGGCGATCATGTGGGTATCAGATTTAATGAATTTCTTTGTTATCTCTAGAGAAACGGAGCTAACATTGATGACGTTGCACATGTGTTTTGCTAACAATCTCCTCCATTGTGGTATGGACTGCGTTTATTGTGAAGCATGGTGAAAGTGAAAAAGTGGTGACAAAATGTTATGGGTAGTCGGCCTATTATAGTATGGAAAATGGGGTCTTGTACAGAAAAGGTGGCATTTAATGGGTTTCTTGTTGATTTAGATTCTCTCTCGAGTTGGTATGTTTTGTATTAGGTAAATTTAGAAATACATTGGAGGAAAACATTATGTGGAATAAGATTTTTTTATCAGATGATGACGATAAGATTTTTTTATCTGATGATGATGATTAGTTTTTCAAAAATACTTGATTTTTCAAATAAATTTTCAATGGCCTCATTTTCCAGTATAAAAAAATAGGTTTAAGTATTTTTTTTTACACGCAGAACAATGGGCAAAAACATGGGGACAGGTTGATCAAAAACTGATTCTATTAAATATTAGAAAATTGCAACATTTTCCGTAAAAAATACCGACAAAATAAATAAGACATAAAATCCTATGAATAGAATCAAAATAGAAACAAACCTGCATCTCTTCGTTGAGCCACAAACTAGATCTGAAAAACCCTTCAAGATCGTCGAGTGTAATTTTCTTTATGTTATTTTTTGATAACAACGTTCACTGTAATTTTTTATATGTTACTTTTTATTAAACAATCTGATATATCAAACGTAATATCCTTTATGGTATAGAATCTACTCAGTTATCATATATTATTTTTTGCTATCCTCTGGATCTGGATCCTTAGATATAAATCTGGATAAGGAAAGGAATTTATTACTATAGACGGATCAAATTCAATAACACCGGTAACATCGCCAAGACCAAGACCAGTGGAGCTATGTTACATCAATAATTTCGTTATTGAGTTTTGTAATTTGTTATGTCATGTTAAAAATCGTAGTTGCGTCCTAAACCTTTCATTTAGATGTAGATTATACTCAAACCTTTAATTTTTGTATGCATGGTTGCAAACCTTTCCTTTCATTGCATCGGGGATAACCTCGTAGATCCGTTTACTAAGAGACTGATGAGTAAGGTTTTCAAGAGGCGTCTGCAAGACATATGATTATAAGACATAACACATATACTCTACGGTAAGTAGGAAATTTGTTTGATTGTGTGCCTATATAGTATTGTTGACGCATAAAAAGTGACCCAATTAAATGGCCCAAGAAGTGAAGCCCCAAATAGGAGATTGGAAGGATATGCATAAGGAAAATCATATAAAAGGCCCCAAGCAGAATTGTGCAATGGAGGCCCGTCATCGCCCAAGTCCACAAGACACCCAGGCTCTGGGTGAGCACATCATTTTATTAACACTCAGGGCGACAATGTTATTATCGGCCAAACTTATGAAATGCCCAGAATATGGACACATTGATATTTCAAGCGACGGTTACCAAAAGCAGTTAAAGGGGCAATCTCATCATGCCCCATGACCTAGGAAGTCCCGATTATCAGCAATTCAATGGTGGAGGTAATGACAGCAGTTAGAGACGGAAGTTCCATGACAAGTCAGCCATGATGAAGAACAAGAGTAGTTACAGGACGACCAGCAGGTTCAAACGGTTCTACAACAACTGTCCAAAGAGTATAAAGAAGAAGAGAAGGCATAGAAGAAAGCCCTGCCCCCGAATCAAACACTCTCGAACAAAGACTATGTAATTTTCATTATCTCACTTTTATCGCATTTAACTTTTAATTGTTCTGTGTGCTTGCGCCCCTTGGAGACATTTCTTTTTCTCACCCATTGTAAATCTTCAATAAAATGCCCATTTTTGAGACTTTGTCTCAAGAGGTATGTTCCTTATACAATTGTCTGAGTTTTTCTTTAATTGTTAGCGAGACTCGACTTTTCGCGCGAAACAAGTATAATTTTTTGTTATAAAATAACATTTTATAATAAATAAATTGCATTATTTATTTATTTATTATATTTATTTAATATTGAGCTTGCAAACTAAAATGCCAATAATCAATTGTGATAATTTAAGTTGGATGCTTGCATAGAAAAGTACAGTATAACACAACTTGTATTTGGTTATAAATAATTAGTTCACAGAAGGTCGACACATTTTATCGAAAGGTTATAGTATGGACTGATTTATTATTTGTGTTTGGAATTTGTCCTTATTGTAGAAATAATTAAATATTACATTAGTATGTAGGAAAAGTAAAAGGAATTATCAATTCAAAACTTTATCAAGCCCTAAAATTATCAACACTTTTTCATTCATATAAACCCTCCATGTTGAAATCAATGAGAATAATAAAAGTGGAAGCATACATTGATCCATGTGTTTGATTGATTGCTTAAATGGATTATGATCTTCTAATTGATTCGTGATCTCCTCTTGAATTTTCTCTTCGTTGATGGGGATGCAGAGAAAAATGAAAACCACATTCAATTTGGGGACAATGACCCCATGATAAATGATAACTGAATATGCAGTTATTATCTTTCAGTTTTTATAAATTGGCCCATCAATTTAAATAAATGTTCTGGTCTCTACAATTTAATTCCATAACATTTAATACCCACTAGTCCAAAATTAGCTTTAATGGACCACTTTATTGACTAATCTTTAAACAATAGCACCACACATTTTAATATATTACATGTGTGACCCTATATGTTGGAATTTTTCAACAATCTCCCACTGGACCATACATGTAATTTACAAATGTACACAATCTTATGAGCTCAAAATCTTGCTATCATTATTATGCGTATTTCCAAACAATCTCGTCCAGCAATCGTATTGATATAGGATCAAAGCGATTTTCGTCACATTTAGCGTGACTAAATCCATCAATGGTCACATACACTCGTACACTCAAATGACATAGATCAGTCATGGGAGTGTGACATGGAAATTACATGTTATGTGATCCAAATATGTTCTATTTCCAACTAGTCCAACCTTATTTCTTAAGCGAGATCAATACCGAACATAACAACATTGTGAAATGAACTGTACACAAAAATATGCAAATATACAAATGTGTCCAAAACATAAAGTAATGAAAATA
>CAIGRH010104554.1:0-15502 GCA_903798295.1 Fraxinus nigra | reverse complement strand
TGAACCTAATCGGGGGTCTATCAGGTGGTTGGTTGGGCGGGATTATGTTTGTAAATCAAAGAATTATAGAATCAAGTTCTACGAGACAACTGCAGAACTGGTATGTAAGCATTTTATCAACAATGGAGTATCTCTTTGCAATAAACTGTAGTTTTTATGCTGCTGTCAACTGATATATGTTGTTCCATACTGATTCATAGATAACCAACTGTTTACCTTTATTTATTGATTAAAAGAGGCACTTGAATTCAAATTGATCTTTTATAATTTTTGCATAGATGGATAGAATACTTGCTGCATACAGGAAGTCCTCAAAGCAGTGGTCATCAACTTTAAATAAGCTAGCCCAAGGTACCAGTCGGTTTAGACATTTATTCCTATTAGTTCTTTTGAGTCCAACCACAAAACATGATGTTATACGCGCTATTCTAATTTTGTTTCCTTTTCTGTTGGTTTTCTGATGACCTATTCCAGTGAGACAGAGGGGAAGAAAGCGCACAATGGTGGGTTGAGCTCCGTCAGTTGTGTGCTCCACACAACGGTAAAAACTGAAACCAAATACTCTTGTTACCGATTTTTTATTTGTATGTTCATAAATATCTTTATTTAGTAATTAAAGAAAGATCTTAATTTGGTGATTAAAGATTCCAGTACTACGTTGTCCAGTTTTATGATCTTGTATTTTGCCGATCACACGGGATAATATCCTTTCCCTTAAGTTCCATGAAAATCGGGTTGTTCATTGGATGATTGGACAATGATACAACCTACCAAATAAAAGAGAAAAAAAAATAATATTTCAATGAGGGGACGGCACTATCCTGCATGTACGTTCCGCCAGCATTATGATTTATAAAAAACATTAATCATTTTGGTTCGACCTGCATGCCCTACCCAGGCCTTGCTTGAAAAAAAAAAAAAAACCGAAGAAAGAAATTTTTATGTTGTAGGGTTGTTTCACTACATATCTTTAGCATCTTTCTCGAAGTTATGTAGACCGTTGTTGTGACTTTTGCATCTAATATTGTCTGCCTTATCTCTAGTTTTGTCATAGAAGACGTCTCATTCTTATCTAATTTGTCGTGCAAAAATGTTATCAGGTTCGAACAGGAGACGGGACATGGGTGGAGAAGATGCGGAAGCTTTTAATACCATTGCTGTTCTGGTAGTTTTCTGGGAATGTGATTTCGAACACTAAAGGGGATACCTCATCCGCGTGTTTTATCGTGAATTCATTAGAATTTCCGTAAGTAGTTGGAATGAGATTCTGTTCCATTTCAATTGGTCCAGTTTATTTAACTTTCGATATGAACTTGCTATTTAATTCTAACTGGAAAGAGCAAAATTTATAATTGTTCCAACATTTATTCTCAGCTGAATGTCAGTTCATCATATTAATTTCTGGTAGTTACCTTGTGATCTATCACAGTGGTCCTGGTTCCAATAATTTCAATGGGCTGTCAACATCGATCGGTTCTCGATCATCCAACGAAAAACCGTATGTCCTTACGAATTCTCGATTTCTGAAGTAGTAGAGACTCGTGTCATTGGTTCTGGGAGAACTTCTCCTATAGCTCACCTAAGATAACTCGGACAAGTACTCTCCTTTGGAAAGGGGAGTTGCTTGTCTTACCGCACCAACCACCTTAGCGCTGGAAATTTATAATACACGATATTTTAACTCTTATTTCTTAACACAACTTCTTAACACATACGACAAATGACAAACATGTTTGGCTAAGCTTGAAACTATAAACTATTCTTTAGTGAAATTTTAATTTCAAATGTTTCCATAGGCTACATTGTTCGATCCCCATTTTTTACAAAATATATTCCTCTATACTTTTCAACCACACATTTTTCCATAAAATAATATCGCATACAACTAAAAAACTTTCCTTTATTTTTAATGGATAATACTACATATACAACATTGGTTGACAACATCTTGCTTGACATCATCATATCCATCAATTTTAAAAAATTGTTTTTTACATCACATGGTAGGATTTTAACAACATTTTGTCAATCATTGTTTTCAGCTAATGTTGTACACTTAGATTTATTTATTATTCATCAATCTATTATTTCAAAACATATTCTACACCAAAAATGGAGTTTCAATAGTCTCATATTTTACAAGCGAGAAGTTACTTATCTTGAAAGTAAAATATTTAGCCCCTGTTTGTTTCTCATTTTAGAAGAATTAGGACCGTTGCACAGTGCCACAGCCATCATTGTCGACTTGTTTCTCTCTTGATGGGCCCCACAACTTTGAATATAACGGTAACAATTCTCATTTTTATGTTGAAATGATGAGAAACAAACAGGAGCTTATAATAACTCCAAGAAAAAAAATACTTATTTTAAACTTATAAGTAAAATTTTAAGCTTAACAATGTATGTATTTGAGTCCCTCTCCCGCCATAATATGGCTTTCCATTTCTGAAGAATTTTGAGACTTGAAACCCTAACAATGGATGCTCTGTACAACACGCATGTCAAGCTCCTAGCTTTCGACTTCCTGAAGCTCACCCCGCACCCCATGGACCCCTCAACTTTCTCTCGCAAAGGCACGCGCCTCTCACGTGCCGAGACTTTCGGGTTCGTGGTAACCAAGGATCTCAAACCCAACAAGTTCCTAAGATTCACTATTGATGATGGTACAGGTTGCATCCCTTGTATCCTTTGGCTCAACCAGCTCAATTCTCCTTACTTCTCAAGGCGTAACCCATCAGATGTTCGGTTAATTGCCGATTTGACGGCGAAATTCGTGTCAGAAATCCAGCTTGGGGTTTTTGCAAGAGTGCGCGGAAGAATCACAGGATACAGAGGTATGGTTCAAATTACGGTTTCTGATGTGGTCATAGAGAGGGATCCTAATTCCCAAGTTCTGCATTGGTTGGATTGTATTAGATTGGCTCGTAAATGCTATGATAAACTTTGTAAGAATACTGTTTGATAACTAGAACCACTAGAATCAAGTTTTGGATATGAGCATCATGTTTTGTATTATTGAATTGCTATTCTGGGCCAGTTAAATTGGCTTGTGTTGTGTTCATTGCAATTCCATAGTAATTTTATGAGGATTTCAGTTTTCGTGGATCATACATTTTTTTTGGGATATAATAGTGTTTTACTATTTATAATTACATAATAGTACCGATAAGTGAAATACGTATAATTTCTTTCTCCTCGTTCCCTAACACCCCGTGTCTGGGGCGTAAAGGGGTTCGATTTTGGTGTTTTTCAAGACTGGTGCTTACCACCATTAAGTGCAAAAAAAACCAAGCCCTATTCTCTATAATTTTGGAGCAAGTTATATGAATCTTCTTTTGCCATTCAGTTTTATTAATTATTAAATATTTATTGCAACTACAACAAACTGAGTCTTATTCTCAATAAATTTGGAGTGAGTTATATGAATCTTTTTCCGCCATTAGGTTTTGTAATTATTAAATCTACTACGATAGGCATGTTAGTTTTGGTGTACTCCTCACTCTTGTGACTTGCTCGACTGCAACTAATGGACCCAATTAACTGCTTCGACAAATATACAGAGAAATAATGTACAGTGAAGGGTGAAGTAGTTTGGGAGTCTCCCTTGGAAGTGGACATGGTCCTGGGATTGTAGACCCAAGAATCATCCTGCTACAGCAACCCAGCAATTTATCGAGATATATCCAATCATCATAGACATACCCTTTAAATGTTTGCTACATATAGAAATCACTGTCTCTGCGCTTCTCCAATTGCCTTCAGTGATTGATGTTGTACTCGTGAGCCAGTTTTGAGGAAGTATTATTGTTTGATTAGGCATTGGCAGAATGTGTCTACCCCATTTCCCCTTTGCTAGTAAAATCGAAAGCCTAGGTGAATGTATGGATAGTGGAGCCAATGTTTTCTTTACAAGAAAACCACATGAAAGTATCTCGTGTTCTTTTATTTGAGTTAATCTACTAGTTGATTTTGTATGTACAGGCTTGTGTACTTTTGTTATATGTTGAAATAGGAGACGTTTTAATCGGTAATTGTTCGACAATTTTCTGCCATCATCAAGTATGATTGACGTTGAAAATCTACTAACGGGAATGGAGTTATTGCTAGGTCACTTTCAAACCTGCAAAACAGACACCAGGTTAGTTTTCTTTTGTGAAAATCAATATCTTGTCTTTCCAAGTGCTAGGTCAGTAATTAGGAACTTCCAATAGTTTCATCTGTACTATTGTTATTGAAATTCTAAGATCAAAACATCCATATATTATTGTGTAACAAAGCAAGGCTGGATGCAAGTATTTTACTCTATTGACTATAGTTGGGTGCAGCATATGTGTCACCAAACTCTTGACTTTTGGTAGGTGAAACCAATTCAGCAAGATAACATATTTCAATTTGAATTTAGGTATAGAAATTGGGCAGTTGATAAAAAAAATAGATCAGTTTGTGGGGGCAACAACTGGAGATATCTCAATATTCAAAAATCATCCATGTCCATTTCCTGCAAAAAATAAAACAAATAAACAATAGAGAAAAATATATCTAATAGCCTAGTTGCAAAGTGGTAGTTATGGTTGAAGGAAGATATAAACATAATGAAAAAGACAGGCAAAAAATGATTTGATGGGCTATCTAAGATGGTATGATATAGGATAGGAAAATGAAAGGCAGGAAATATGGTGATAAGATTTTCTGGCTAGGTCAATGCTAAAAATAAAATTCACAAGTTTTTGGTGAAAATTTGTGCCTCATTTTTACTCCCTTTGGTGAAAAGTTTCACATCAATTTGAACAGGTCTTTTTCTTTATATTTATAATATTTGGCTTTCTTGTGTTAGTTGATGCGCATTTAAGACTTTTTCAGCCAATTCAAATGGAAACTGGCGAATTATCTTCCTTTTCTTTATCTTATTTGAGTTGGGAACTTTCCTCCGCCTATTTTTATTTTTTATTTTTTTCATAGTCCGTTTCAACATGTTGACAGTAACCCTAAAATTTTATTACATGTATGATATGAATCTGTATACATATTCATATTGGGACATCCATGCTTGAGATGTATATGTAGAAATAAACTAAAGAGAATACTGTTGAGGAATTTGCCTAGGTGACATTGGGGAGTAGATTATGGGGTTTTGTACGGACCCAAAAGTCAACTACAAAAGAAGAATTGGAGGTGAACTCTCATTATTCAGTTATTAGCAATGCTAAAAAAAAAAAAAATTCCAAGAGATGGTGGTTTTGATTAAGTATGCAAGAAGCATGAACTTTTTCAAAAAATTGCATAAAACTCAATAACTAAGTGTTTGTTTGGTACGTAGTAATATTAGTTAAAGACTGTCAACGAAATTTAATTTTTCTTTATAACAATATAGTTTACCTTTTCGAACAAGTAAAAGAAAAAAGATAATGGAAAATCTGAGAGGAGGGTAGAAGTGACAAGAAAAGATGTTTGGCTTAAGCTAGAAGTTAAAACGCTGAAAATGGCAAACAACTCGTATGAAAGAGATACTTTGTTTGTAGTACAAATCAAATTCACTTCATTCCTTTGTCTACCCAATATTTCTCCCAAACTGAAATACTAAGTCTACTTCATTTTTATCAATTTATTCGATTTATTGTTAGATATGATAAGAAATCTAAAAATAATTAAATTCATAACGACCACGGTATATCATATTAGTGGTTTATCAATCTATCTATCGTTTGACATGTTCTATTTAGATTGTGTCACTTGTCAATACAGGCTTAGACGACACAAGATACTAGTTTCTTAATTTCGTATGGTAGCGTCAAATTTACTCATTGACGTATATTCCCATTCTTTATCTTAGCGATTTATAGTATTCTCACGCATTTATGTTTCTACGTTTGCACAAGTTTTTATCAGACATAGACAACCACCCACAATTTTTGTAAGCATATAGCTCATTTGATAATGACATTTTGTTTTATGTTTTTTTTTTTTTTTAACGGTACAATGCATTATAGTACAAATTTAGAAAATGTTTTCCCAAAGTAACATTGGGAAAAAAATGTTCACCTCTAAATGCGATATAGCTTGGAATTTCAACTATTTGAGCATACGAAGATGCGCTTCTCCTTGCAATAATTGAAAATGTCTGTTGAAACTTGAAATAATCCACCATAATTGTCCCCACGTTATCAACATATGTGCTTTCAATTGATTTCTATTTTAAATAATCCAAGTNTTTTTTTTTTTTTTTAACGGTACAATGCATTATAGTACAAATTTAGAAAATGTTTTCCCAAAGTAACATTGGGAAAAAAATGTTCACCTCTAAATGCGATATAGCTTGGAATTTCAACTATTTGAGCATACGAAGATGCGCTTCTCCTTGCAATAATTGAAAATGTCTGTTGAAACTTGAAATAATCCACCATAATTGTCCCCACGTTATCAACATATGTGCTTTCAATTGATTTCTATTTTAAATAATCCAAGTTGTGACATGAGTTGATGGCTTCCACGAGTTTGACAAATTTTTTTTAATACTAATTAATCGCTCATGTTTTGTTCGTCTATAATTTTATTGATTTAGTGAATTCTTCTATTTGAATAGACTATTAAATCGACTTGACAAATATCTTTATTAACTTAATCATTTGTAACGAAGCATGTAGTACACGTACAAGACACGACCAGTAATATAACATGAAATAGGCCTATGAATCTTATTTTTTCCACAAGAAAAAGAAAATAGAGATGCCACGGAAGGAAAAAAATTATAACGTTCGTAAAGCATATCTATGCATGCATTAAAAAAGCGACGTTTGGAAATCGACATAGAAAAGATAAAGTACCAAATGGTCGAATTGATAGCGAAATAATTGTATAATTAAATAAAAACAAAATTTTGGAACTAAAAATCACTAAATTGGAGATCATCTATGGGTAAACACGTCAATTTTGAGAATACTTTAATCGATTTTAAATTTGTAACTTTTATATAGTATGATTGAATTTGAGACCAGCTCTTGATTTTTCTCGTCAAAATGTTATGTTCGATCCCATTCTTATAATGATGTTTAGAAATTGGTCTTAAAATACTGATTCACTTTAAACCTAATATTTTTACAAATGATTGGAAGATAATCTAATCCAATCATAAACTTGTTCCTATTCTCCTTTCCATCAATATTCATTCCTAACATAACAAACAAAGAAGCTATTATTAATTATTAGGATTTGCCAAATAAAAGCACGTAGCCTACCAAATAATCCACCTTGTAATTTTTCTTTTATTTCTTTATTGCAAATTAAGTGGCATGGGAAACAATGTGGGAGGCCACAAACAACCCCTCCAACAAGCAAATCTAGTGCATGTTTGGCTAAGCTCATGAAAAGTACTTATAATTAAGTTAACCTAACTAAATAAGTAAATTTTGTAGTAAATATTGGCTAAAAGTTATATCTTTTCACAAATAGTCCCGACCTTATTGTCGAAATAACTATGGGGTAGGGGCTATTGTAAACCACCCCTTTGATTTGGGTAAGATGAACTAAAAACCCTCAACTAAACTCGAGTGAATTTTACAAAAAAAAGAAAGAAAAAATTGACTTACTGAAATTTGTTTTGAAACGAGTATTACATAAAAGTAAGTTCAAGTTACTTTTGAAATTAGCCAAACATGTAGTTAGATAATTGGTGGACCGAATCTACTATGGATAGGGGTTTGTTAGGGATTCCTAATTGAGAGATTATTTGAACTAATTAATCCATCCTTGGGAGTGTATTGCCGTCAACTTGATTAGTTTAATCCTTGGATTAATTAAACTAATACACCTACTTGATTTCAAAAAACCTTGAAAATAGGAAAATAGAGACCAAGTTTTAGACCAAACACGGTCTCCCACATGTAGCATGTGGATTTAACATTAGTCAATTGTCTAAAAAACTTAATCCAAAAAAATTACTTTGTTCTAACTAGGTGAAATATTAATTTAACTTGGGAGTTGCAAAAACCTAGGATGGCGTGGGAGGGGTGGGGGATAAGCTAGGCTATAGGACTAGGTACTTTGAATGGCCAAACAAGATCCTACATGAATGTAATTTTAAATACTTTTTCAGTGAAGGATCCTTCAAAGCACAAAAAAGGCAGAACGCACACACTAACCTAGGCATAATATTATGTTGTAATGGAATGATCCTAACAAAAATCCCTTAATTTGGGACTATTGCCTTTGGGTCCCAAGACAAAAGTTTAGTTTGACCCAAAAAAAACCTTAAAATTGCTTTACAAACAAACATATTGTTCTTGTACATAGATACATAAATGACACGTTTGACGACAATGTACCTAAATCGGTCAAAACTAGTTAATACTTAATATTAAGAAAAAAATAAATTAAAATCATATTTACTGTACTACTTAACAAGTCTAACAATGATTAGACGTACCAATGTGAAGTGTTATCCTAGTTAAATTCCCCTAAGCCATTCCTAAGCCCAAAATCTACGTCGAAGACACGAACATCCATGCACAAATTCCATTTACCCAAACCCAATAAAGCAAATAGATAGATTTTCTAAACAAAAAAAACTCAGTAATCCAGACTGGAAAACAATGATTTTTACATAGAAAAAATGCTTATATAAATACACAAAATTGTGAGCAAATTAATGACCAAAATTTTCTTCTCTCCCTTGAAAAACAAGGTAAGAGAAAGCAATAACAAAACCAAACTCTCCAATCCATAAATAACATTTCTTGAACCATTCTTTCAATTGCTTTTTTCTGATTTCTTCCTCTGGTTAGTAAAGACCAAATCCAATTGAAATGATAGGGACATTGCTTGGTTTTCAGATCAAAAACTTTGCAGACCGCGGGCAGTCTTGAAATCAAAGGGAAATGAATCCGGGCAGTCTCATTCCACCCCCTAATTCAGGCCCTTTGCTCTGAGGCAAAATAAGTAAATAACTAGATAAAACACACACACCTCTGCCAGCACTTTATTCTCTTCAAAATTCGATGCTTTGCCCTATGTATTCAGGACGAGGTTTTGAGAAGAGAACACTTTCTTTTTCCTTTAAAACAAAAGGTCATATTTCTACATTTTGTCTACTGATAAATTGATATTCACATTCTGCATTCAGAATCTATTAGTCTTATTTCTTTTTCAAAGAACAAAATTTCCAACTGGACTTTTGTGGATTTGACTTGTTCGAAAAAACCCAGAAATCAGAATAATAAGCAACTTTAATTTTCTTCCATCCCTTAGTTGTCTTCTCTTCATTACCTGAAATACCCAAAAGGTATTGTCCTACCTTTTTTTCCAATTACTGAGAGAGATCAAGAAATTTTTTTGGTTGTTGTTCATATATGAATTAGTGAAACAATGAGAAATGAGAGCTCCAAGAGAAGTAAGGTGTGTAAAAAAAAAATAAAAAAAATATGCAAGTGCATTAATGAACTTTCCTGCTTTCAAGATTTCTGATTTTTTTGTTGTTTGCTGATGAAGCTTTTTTGGCCTAAAACACTGGTGAAGAAATGGTTCAACATCCAGAGCAAATCCGAGGACTTTCATGCTGACGACATCATTTTTGGAAGTAATTAATGTTATCTCATTAATCTCTTTAGTGATAAAAACTGAATCTTTTGCTTCTGTATTAATTATTAGGATTTAGAATGAAATAGAGATTAAGCAATTATTGTTGCCCTTTTGACTTAATCTGGATCAATTTTTTCCTCTCTTGCACTGGAAACTGGATTTTAACAAGTCCTGGCATTTTCAATGCACCGAGAACTCTTTGTTTCTGTTATATTTTTTTCTCTGAATTCTCAAGATTTTCATTTTTATCAGTAAGATGTTTAATATGTTTTATCATTTTGTGTTTTTCAGAAGGTGGGTGCTCTGTTGTTAACAGTGTATTATACAGCTTTAATAACTTAAGATTTTTTCTTTTTCAGGTGTTGATGAAGAATGGAGGACCAAATTCTCTAAGAGGGAGGCATGCACTATCAAGAAAAGTGTAACAGGTTATTTTTTTGGACCAATCATCATTTTTCTCTAATCTTTTTTCCTGATTTTATAAATTTGTCTAATGATAGTTCCTTTTCCACTATTAAATTGATAGATAAATCAAGTAAACGGTTTTCTGATGGTGTCCGACGAAGTAAGATTGACCTCGATGCCTCCCAAATTACTGATGTACACAACTATAAGTGTGTTCTTCTAGCCTCTTGCTATTTCATTAATTCTTTTTTCTCACAATGTAAGAGCAGGTTTTTACCACATTTTTCTAATTCATATTGGAACAGGATCTTTGTGGCAACATGGAACGTTGCTGGAAAATCTCCACCCAGCTATTTGAATCTTGAAGAGTGGCTACATAATTCACCTCCAGCTGATATTTATGTTCTTGGGTTTGTAAATTTGTCATTAGTTACAAATCTTAGCCCTTTTTTTGATTGCAAAGTAATCGGATGATTAATGGAAGTCTCTTTATATTATCACTTTTAGGTTTCAAGAAATTGTACCTTTAAATGCCGGTAATGTCCTGGGAACAGAAGACTATGGTCCGGCTAGAAAATGGTTAGCACTTATTAGGAAAACTTTGAACAGTGTTCCAGGCAACAATGGTGGCTATCACATGCCTTCACCAGTTCCCAATCCAATAGTTGAACTAGACGCCGACTTTGAAGGAACAAATAGAGAAAAAGCTTCCTCTTTCTTCGAATGTCGTTCATTTCAGTCATTGAGCCGTAGTATGAGAATGATGGATAGTGACATGTCAATTACACAGCCTAGACTAGATCGTCAATTTAGTGTTTGCGATAGTCGATTTAGTGTTTGCGATAGGGTTATCTTTGGAGATAGATCGACTGACTATGATCCCAATGTCAGATGGGATGGTTCATCTGATGATGAAAATGGGCTGGACGATTCACCTTATATCACGCAGAGCTCCCCAATTTCATATGATGTTTCTGGCCTGATGGAGGAAAGGGACAGACAATCCGGGCAGTCTAGGTATTATTTGGTTGCAAGTAAGCAGATGGTTGGGATTTTTCTCACAGTATGGATAAAGAGTGATATGAGAGGTTCTGTTCAAAATCTAAAGGTTTCTTGTGTTGGCAGAGGATTGATGGGTTATCTTGGAAATAAGGTAATTTTCCAACTTATTTGAAACTGTGTAAATTGAAAACACGCCCTCCATAGCTAAGCCAATGCGAAAATCTCATTGTATTAACTTTTCCAGGGTTCAATTTCAATTAGCATGTCTTTGCACCAGACGAGCTTCTGCTTCATCTGTAGTCATCTAACCTCTGGAGAGAAGGATGGTGATGAGTTGAGGAGGAATTCCGATGTCATGGAAATTTTGAGGAAAACAAGGTTTCCACAAGTGCATGGAACGGGGGATGAGAACTCCCCCCAAACAATCCTTGAGCACGAGTAAGTTCCTCACCCTAACTTGTCATGGCTGTTCAATATTTTCTTTGGCTTTCGTTTATGCTATGTCAATGTGTTTCACATTTTTGCAATATGAGGAAGTGCCTTTCTATAGAAACATTAAATTTATTTAGTGGGATACAGAAGAATGAGGTTCAAAGTCTAAATCATCTTTGTGTTTTCTAGTCGAATTATATGGCTTGGGGACTTGAATTATCGAATAGCCCTCTCATATCGATGTGCAAAAGCTCTTGTCGAGATGCGTAACTGGAAAGCTTTGTTAGAAAATGATCAGGCAAGTAAATGGAATTCCGTTATAGAGCTTCAATTTATTGTCATATTATGCGGACTTTGACAAGCATATGGAATGCTCTATTTACACCGTTGGTCATTTTATCAACAGCTTTGTATAGAGCAGAGACAGGGGCGTGTATTTGCTGGATGGAATGAAGGAAGAATATACTTCCCACCGACGTACAAGTATTCAAATAATTCTGACAGATATGCTGGGGAGAATATGCACAAAGAGAAACGTAGAACACCTGCATGGTAATATTTCTTTTTTTGAAGAAATACATATATGTCTACGTATGGTGACTTCTATACATAAATAAAGGAATTAAAGCTGCACTACCTAAATTACATGTATCTACAAGCAGACTTTGACACGCCACTTATGATCTTGTGAACGTGCACTTATTGTCGTAAGTGGATCTTTTTGATACATCACTAATACTGTGTTTTTGAATGGATAAAGGTGTGATCGAATATTATGGCATGGTCGAGGTATCCATCAACTATCGTATGTCCGAGGAGAGTCTAGGTTCTCAGATCATAGACCAGTTTATGCTATATTTTCGGCAGAAGTTGAGTCTATTAATCGTAGCCGATTCAAGAAAAGCACGAGTTGTTCCAGCTCTAGGATTGAGGTTGAAGAGTTGCTGCCTTACTCCCGTGGATATGGTGAACTAAATTTCTACTGAAGAATGTATCCACATTTAAGTACTTGAAAGTCAGACTTTATCAACAAATATGAGAAAAGAGACTGCTAAGCAAGTAAGTTTTCTTAAACAAGTGCACGACTCAAATTGCATATGTTTCTTGAACTTTCTTTACACACACACATACTAGATGTTTGCAGTTTTTACTTACTGATTGGTGCATGTTTTATACCATAATACCAATAGGACATCATGATAATCATCGCCATAAACACGTTTTTTGTTCAATCAGAATTATCCTCCAACAATTCAGGTGATTTACAATTTCTATTTGTCTCGAAAAATTTCCATTTTTACACCGCTAGAGTTCCAAAGTGATTGATATCTTTGTCATTAGCAATGTTTTCTTCATTTTGCTGTCAATCTGAGAATTCGATCCCTTCTGAATACATTCAACAATTAACTTTTGCAATTTATTATCTCTTCTCTTAACAAAAATCTCTGAAAAATCTCTTTACTGATCATATCTCGTTTACCAATGGTTCCATATTTGCAGATGAGCCACGAACACGATGCCTTATCTGTGAAAAATATTTTGATTTTTTATACTTGATGGACGGTTAGTAATTGGCATCATCATTTTTCCTGTCTCCTAACAATCCTCCATTTTCTAATTCTTCTGCGATTTTCCATGTCTTATCAGGTTGTAAACTTCATAAATAGTCGCTAACAGCACTGCCCTTCCAGTAATTTCTTTCCTCGCCAACTTTTCACCATGTACATTGTAAATTTGGCATCAAGAACAGGAGTTTTAAGATCAAACTGAATATTTAGGTAAGAAATGATATTTATCGTTTTTCTATTGCACCCATTTTAAATATCAAAACACGAATAATAACAGTTCCCTTCATGTTCTTGCAGGATACTTTTGTAGCATGAGAATAACAAATAACTTGGTCGAATACACTCGAGGACTTCAGAGGACCCTGTAAAAAGTTGAAAAATACTTTTTTCTAATTACGATAATCTATCATGTTCCCCTTGCGAGTTACGACAGGGAAGAACGGGGACATGGGCGGATAGGCATTTCAAGTTGCTAGTGAATAAAGGAAAAGTTAACAAACATACAATGATACTAAGATTCCGGTCCTGTAGCAATCAATGACTAAATACTGAAAAGTTGAGCATTTTACTGAAAAGATAAAGGCAATTCTCTGATGATGACTGTTGTTTTTATGTGGAGTGTGCAAATTCTGCAAATTTTGGCAGTGTCTATTGCAACTGTTTGCTTATAGCTAGGTTTTGCTTAATGGAAGGGACACACATACAGACAAACAATTGGGAAATGTGGAACTTGAAAAAGTATGAAATGTAAGTTTCAATGGCTATCCACTTCAGGAAATATGGTATGTCTAGTAAAGTGTCAATTAGACGGTACTCGGCAATCTTATAAAAAGGAAAAAGAAATTAAGATTTCATTGATCATAGTGTTTCATATGCTTGTATTATCTTGTATTAGCGTTCTTGAAAATTGTTTATAAATGGTTTAAATTATAATTAGATAGAATTTGAGTGATGGATAAGTTGGTGGTATTTGTGAACTTTACGAGAATGTGAATAAAAATTTGATCGATTATTAAATTGTCAATAAACAGTAGCCAAACATGGGATATGAACCTATAGAGTTAAATCGAGTGTTTTATCTACTTTCATACAC
This sequence comes from Fraxinus nigra, assembly GCA_903798295.1. Lineage (NCBI taxonomy): Eukaryota > Viridiplantae > Streptophyta > Magnoliopsida > Lamiales > Oleaceae > Fraxinus > Fraxinus nigra. The sequence goes on along the minus strand of CAIGRH010104554.1, from coordinate 1,432 downwards.
GGGAGCTGCGAATCTTCTTATATGTAGATCGTGTTGGAATTTTTTTGATATTTATAGGTGTGAATTGGAAAAGTTTCCAATTGGTACGATGACTAGTCGCGATTCTTCAAAAGTAAAAGGTGTATACAAGGAGTCATGTTGTTTAGAATGAATGTGACTATTTAAAATATGCATGATGAAAATGCATGACCATTTGATAAAGTGTATACTACACCAATGTGAAAATATGTGGTCTATGTTAAAAGATATAACTATTCAAAAAATCACTTAAAAATCTATAAATAGAGATCTTTAGTTTCATTTAATCTCCTCCTGTTTTCTATATTTAAGTAAGTCGCAATTTGCTATTATTATGCACATACTATGGTGTCGGTAAGTCATTACTTTATCTGTATTTGCATGCACATATTCTTTGTTAACGAAATATAATCCATACGCCAATTTTTGTTAACGAAATCAATTTGTAGTGTGTGTGGGTTTAAGGTAGTAAAATTCACATTTTAAACTAGTAGTCAAGTTTGCCAATTGCACATCTGAGATATTTCATGACTATTATAAAATAAAATTTTAGTGCATATTCTGGATTTTATATTCTTGTTTACTACATTTTATCAAACAAAATTTGGGTGAATAAAATTCAGAATGAGCACCTTGATTAGCTATGAATATAATATTTCAATTATTTTGATTTGTTAAATGCAACAAGTTAGATGTAATTCTTTTCAGTAGTTGGCTTTCATATCGCACGTGTACTGTGTTGCATGAAATATGATAAGTTATTGACACGGTGCATGTGGTCTATATTGCTTCACACGATATATGAATTTTAATAAATTCCAGTGTACGATAGTTTGTGACTTTTCAAGTTTGATTCGTATCTCTTCAATTCATATCCGTTGGCAATAAGTCAATGGGATATGCTACGTCTACATAAAAATTGGTACATAGGGGTGTCCACAGTTAGAAAATTTAAGAAGGAATTATCGATCCAATTACTTTATCAAACCCTAATTTATCAAACCCTTTTCACATATACATATATATACCCCATGTTGAAATCAAAGAAAAGATTAAAGCGGAAGCATACATTGATCCATAGATTTGATTATTTGAACGAGCCATGATCTTCCAATTGATACGTGATTCCTTAGAATTCTTCTATGTTGATGAGGATGCAGAGGAATGGTTAAAACTCACGTACAATTGGGAACCATGACCCATAATAAATAACTGAATGGAAAATGCTATGTGTACATAACATTTTCCATAATGGTGTCCATAATGGACACCCTTATGTTATGAGTCATGTACTCGTAACATAACCCTAACTAAATTATACACTTATTATATTTTGGTTGTTTTCAATTGATCCATCATCAATTTAAAAACAAACATTCTGGTATCTATACTCTATTCCCATGAAATTTGTTGA
>CAIGRH010104490.1:0-12653 GCA_903798295.1 Fraxinus nigra | reverse complement strand
AACGATAGTATGTTGGAAATGGAAAAAGGTTGTTTCCCGTGTTTTGGATTTTTTTCATGGGTTTGGCTTGAAAACATCCAAAACGAAGTTTTTTTCGTTTTCAAAAACACGTTTTCGAAAATAAGTAAGAGAACGTGTTTTCACTGTTTTGAAAAATCGAAAAAAAAAACGACCCGAAAACAACAAAGCGAACGACCCCTTATCTTTTTTGGAAACCTTAGGATGTGTTTGGTTTATTGTTATCAAGTTTCAATCTTGTAAAACACTTAAAATTTGTATGGTAAGGCGTTTCAAAAATAAAATTAAACTTATAACATAATTTTTTTTCCGTTTTCAGTTTTTTCAAAGAAAACAACAAAACCCATAAAAACAAGAGAAATAAACATTTAAATAAAAAATCTAAGAAAATAAAATTATACTATTCTGCAAAAAAAAAATTAAAATTCTAAAAACATAAAAATTATATAAAAAAAGTAAATTTTAAATTTTAAATAAAATTCTAAAAATAGAAAAATATTCTAAAATACTAAGAAAATTAAAAGAAAACAGATAAAATTTCTCAATATCATTAATTTTTAATTTTAATTTTCTATGTTTTGTCAACTCAATTTATTATTTTTTGCATTTTACTTTTATAATGAAAAAAATATTATAAGATTTACCAACTTTAAAATGTATATATTGTTGATAATATATTAATATAAAATTATTTTATTTTACTGAAAAATCAAATTAATGAAATAAAACGTTATAGAATAATTTCTTAAATTTCAAACCAAACATGTTTTTCAGTTTTCTATTTTGAGAAATAATTTTTTTAGAATGACAAATCAAACACATTTTCAGTAGTTTTAAAATAGACCATAAAATAGAAAATCTAAACTAAATTCAACATTGAAAACTGAAACACAAATTAAATGGACCCTTAGCATTTCGAGCCGCTCTACCTTGATTTATAGATCCATTTGTTAGTTCGTATTTTACTTTGATGGCTCTCTTCACATATAATATTAGGAGCCGTGTGAAGGAACATAATACATACCTTCAAAAATTCTTCCCAAAACGAGGTTGAAAATTAAATTCTTTCAGACCCTATTTTGTGGACTCGATCTATGCCGTCAATTACAAGTTTTTATAGGCAAATAGTACATCTAAGATTTGATTTGATAGGTAACATGTCACGGGGCAACAAGTGTATACGAAGTTATGTCTAATAATAATTTGGGTAGTTTTCTTGGCAAATTTGGCCCTAATTCTACAATTTTGACCTGTGTGACCTTTAAGACCTCATTCGGTTACGAACTTTTGAGTTAACAATTTTATGATGGGTAGACATGTAGAGTTGATGACATTTTAATTGCCACATATGGTATTTTTTAGTAATAAATGATCAAAATATTATATGGTGACCCAACTGACATAAATTGAAATATAATGATTCAAAATTTGGGAAAAAAATAAAAAAAAAATATAGTGACCTAAGTGGTAAAAACTGAAGTATAATGACTCAATTGAAAATTGTGTGAAAGTATAATGACTCATAATCATATAAGGTCCAGGAGAAGTTGAAGCCCGTTTGGTTATTACTTTAGGGTATGGGTACGCAGGCACGAGAAAAGCAAAACCAGAGTACAACGTGAACATAATATCTCTCCTCAAATGCATTCCGCTGTTTCTCCTTAACCTTCTTCTCCGATTCTACCGACATAACTCAACTGAGACACTGAATTCAAGCCCCATTACATCCCAAAAAATATATAGTATGAAGAAAACAATGGGTAAAACGGAGAAGAATAGAAAGAGAAGAATGGCAACGGAAGCATCTGGTGGGGCTGGGAAGAAGAGGCTGAAGAAAAGGAGATACCGAAAAGTAAAGACCATAGTAACCAAAGCTACTCGAATTCGTCTGACCCAGATACTTGAAGAGTTCCGTAATTCTGATGCTCAAGGTAATTTAAATCGAAACGAAAAGAAGATTTTTATTTTTATTTTTTTAATTTCTAATTAATAGAAACAATACCCAGTTTTGCATATTGCTTAGTTATGAATTGGTTAAACGCTATGCCTATTTTAATTGATATTTAAGAACTGGTTGCAACAATGTATATTTATATTATTCATTTACCTTCAAATATAATCCACGTGCATATACCTTTCAGATTGCGCCTAAAACTATATGTATTTGTATGTAGATATATGATATTGTTCTTTAGTTTAGCTAGGAATCAATTGAGTAATGTGTGAATTAGAAATTTTAAAAATTTAATGTTCTGAATCTGCTAGGCAGGGTCCCTGTAAAGTATAAGTTCTAATTCAACATGTAATAATAGACTGCTTGGCCAATGGACGAATTATTATGTATCAGGCATCTCGTATTTTAAAGCTGAGCTTGTCCGGGGCGTCTTCATTTGCTTATTCTTGTATATGGTTTGTTTTGCGCCTGTCTGCTTTGGATAAAACTATTCATTGCCCAAATAAGACAATATGATGGCAGCCAGTTTTTAATTTTTCGCACACTGTAACATGTTATTTTGGTTCTTAAGACAGAATAATTGTTTCCACCACTATACCAGAAAGGTCATAAATGTAATCATATTATTATTTTATGTTTAATTTATATTGTATCATCATTTGACGGCTGTCCCGAACTCTATGTTTATTGGCTAAATATTGTCTACAAGTTTGGTTCATTTTCTTTCCTTTCTTATTTTTTTGTTTGCTACAGAATAAGGATGTCAAATCTCAAATATAAAGATTGTATTCTAAGAATTCTCCTTCTGTGATGTTCTTATTATTCATTAAATTTCTTTTGGCAAGGTAAATGGTCATGTATTATTATTGTTTTCTCCTTCCAATTGTTATCTGGTGTGCTGATGTGTTCCTATTTTCTTTCTTGTCCAAATGTTCTACTGTGCCACCTTGTTTCCACATTCTGACTTTTTTATTGAAATATTACTTGGTATGAACTACCTTTTGGTATATTATATATCATTGTCCATTTGAAGCTCAACTGTCATAATGAATCACAATGATTTGGAATGTTCAATTATTTGATTAAGGTCTACATTATTATCTGACTGTAGTTATTTGCTACCATCGATACCTTGGGCCCATATGAGTGAATAAATCTGGAGATTGGTAGCCCGTCTGAATACTTCTTATGCTCGGAGTTAGGGGGACTAAATGGAGTTTCATCTTTTATCGGGCTGTGCAAGCCAATATGAGTTGAACTTCCAATACACACTATCAGTTCCAAGCTAGATGATCCTGATCAGAGTATTTTTGGATTATAATATGTTATATGGATGGCTGGAAATAGCCTGGAATTACAACCAATAATTTTTTTTTTTCTAGAAAGACGTAGGTAGGCTTATAAAAGGGTAGAGTAGCGTAAAATTAATGATTGGATGATAGCATTAAAAGGAAAAAGAAGCCTTGAAGGTTTGTCATTTTAAAATTGATAGTTGAGCACTATATTTACAAGCCTGTTCTAATTGATTTAGACAACTTTGACCACATTTTTGTGCTGGTTATGCCCTGTATAGCTTACCATAGTTTGTCTTTGCATAACTAATTTAGCATGTGTAAATTTTGCTGATGCAGTGTATACACTTGAAGCTAATATGTCAAATCAGGATCGAGCTGCAGTGCATATCCTATGTAGAAAAATGGGAATGAGGTCCAAAAGTACTTGGTAAGTAATTACAAGTACGATAATATTACCTAAATGATTTGGGTTTTAGGTTCTTTATCTGTCTAATGAACGTAACTCTCTCTAGGCGGGGGGATAATCGACAAGTTTCTGTTTATAAGACCAAAAAGGAAGGGAAGGAAAATCTTGTTTCTTTCAGATTTTCAGCTGAAGCAAAAGATGTTTTACAGGATTTGTTTTCTCGATATCCCCCTGATGACAGAGAGATGGCTGAGAATAAGTTTGGAGAAAGTTCCGTAAGAACTTATAAAGTACAACAAAGAAAAGGTGACATATTTTGCAAACCTGAGATGACCAAGTCTGAAATTGCAAGGGAGGTGGTATCACTTGCTTCAAGGATAGAAAAATCCCCATACTTGAGACAGGTCTAGTGCCCTATCGTTTAGTACTTTAGTTTACTTCCCTGTTGAATCTTGTGCACTCTTAGTACTGTTATCTGTCAGCTTTAAATGTGAAAACCAAGCAAGTTATTGTGGTTCCATGTTACAGATCACCAAGGAGAGGTCTAAGCTTCCAATTGGATCTTTCAGGGATTCCATTACATCAGCTTTAGAATCTCATCAGGTTGTCTTCATCACTTGTTGCATAAAGCTTGTCTGGCACAGACTTTTTCAAGCGAAAATGACTATCTTGGAGAATGTGTGAAAAGTGGGAAAGTTATGGGTCCATAGAACGTGTTTTGAAAATTATCTTTGAGAAAATTGATTTTCGAAAAATCTGTTTCAAACAAGCCTATAGCGTATGTATTTTATTAGTTGCCTAGTTGTGAGTCTACAACACAAATATACTGAATCACATTGATGTCACATAACAATTATAACTGCTAAGATCCCAGAATAACAGAATGTTGAAAGGCTATGTACAAAAGACACCTACAAGGCTACAACTAGGAAGTCCGGTTTATAGAGAATTGGAGAAGAAAGACTGATGTTTATAATTTATTTTTCAGCTTGATGGGATTTGTGGTTTTCGGTGACTGCATTTTTAAATTATTGTAGAAATCCTTTTTATGTTTAAATTTGCAATTGTTTATCTCCTTTGGATCATGTCCAATAGATAAAAGATGTTTTCATCTTTCCTAAGCAGGTTGTGCTCATATCTGGTGAAACTGGATGTGGAAAAACAACACAGGTGACCATCTATGCTCCTTGCAGTTCTGGCCCTTCCCAACCCCCAAACAATAATTAATGAACTAATAGTCTGAATTGTAATGCATTTAATTGTTTTTTTCTTCTTTTCGCTTCGTATTTTAACTTTTTTTCACCATTTTTTAATTGAAAGTATTCAAACAAGTGGCAAAATATTGATTGCTTTTGTTTCGAATATGGTCTTTTGTGTGAGCATAATAGGAAAATGTAGATGGTTTGACATTTTGAAATGAAGTAAATTTTTGGGATGTTTAGACGTGCAATTTCTAGAAATCAATTTCCTTGAATTAAATAAATTTTGCATGTGAAATAATTGAAAGGTGGATAAAAAGTATTATGCTTTGTGATATGAGATTTGTGAGGATCGTGGTTTTTGTAGACTTAGTTCATTATATCTTCAAAGGTTGAAATTGATTATATGAGTTATTCAAACATTAAAAGCACATAGTTTGAGCGTAAAGGTGAAGGATAGAGTTTTGTCTCTTTTCATAAGTATCTTGTGCCTAGTAGGCTAACGAAATCCTACTGTTTTTTGTGTGCCCATGTGCATAGAAATTCATTGACACTCCAAATTGCAATTCGTAATATTACTATTTCCCTTCGGTAATTTTGTATGGATGTCTATTCAATGCACTGGAAGCAAAAAAGACAATTAAACCCACTGACTTTTAACTTATATGCGTTTCAAATCAAGAAAAAAATGTGTTATAGAATAGAACGTAATCATATTTTACACTGTTAGAATGAGAAATTTGAAATGTCAACCTAGCTAATGAGCTCTTACTCTTTGTTTTCGTGCATATTAACATATCTCACACTGCATCTGCTTGTCTGAGAATGGGAAAATATTTTAAATGAAACAAATAAAGGGTGTTTGGTGGAGATTAAAATTAGATTTTTAGTGGATTATGATAGAAGTTTTTGAAATGTGTGGTTAAAAAAATATTAGACTCATGAAAGATGTTAGTATTGATTGTTTGACTTTGACTTAGATTAAAATCAGATTTTAATTCGGCCCAAATAGGTCCATAATATTTTTCTTTGTTGGTGCATGCTGTGTTTGTTTGTGAATTGTGGAGGCAGAACGAAGCAAAACATTGATATTTCAAATTAATTTCCAACCACTACAAAATATTTGGACAGTTGTGATATATTTAGTCACAATGCTCCTTCCTGGTCTTGTTGGTTTTCCTTTCTGCGTAACATCTTTAATATTATGATTTTGAATACGTTATTTATATTATTACACTCACCACAATCAACATAATTCAGGTCCCACAGTTTATTCTGGATCATGTATGGGGTAAAGGCGAGACATGTAAAATTGTTTGTACTCAGCCACGACGAATCTCTGCCACGTCAGGTGGGCGGAACCTGTCTTGAGTATATATATTATCTTTTTCCATCTATTCTCGATTTTCATGTATGTGTAAATGTCTTTACTCTTTGATGTTTCAAGTGCAGTGGCAGAGAGAATTGCTACAGAAAGAGGTGAAAATGTTGGAGATACAGTAGGGTACAAGGTACTACACAATCTAATCAATGGCTGTGCTGCTGTTTATTATTATTGTTGTTGTTTGTCAGCACTGTGTCTAATTTAAGAGTTTCTAGTTGATAGGACTTACCTTTTCAATAATCTGATAATACAAGTTTTCAATAAATATGATGATCATATTTATATATTATTGAGGCTTTTGATCTCTCTCTCTCTCTCTCTTTAAGCACGCCTCATTCTTGAAAGAAGTATACCCAAAACTCAGCTCTAGAGGCCCAACAAAAGAAGCATATACCCATTTAATGATCAGAAACAATGTAATTTCAGTCGCTAGACAGATAAGAGAACATAACATATTCATGAGATCAAAACTCTTTTTTCCTACTGAACATAGAAGAGAGAAGGCCCCGGCAAAAGAAGCATAAACCCATTTAATGATCAGAAACGGTGTAATTTAAGTTGCTAGACAGATAAGAGAACATATTAACATATGCAAAGCGTGATAATCCTTCTGTGCTATTTCGTCATCATTATCGTGATTATTATTGTTGTGCTCTGTGTGAACTCTCCATTCCACTCTTCTCTTCTTTGTACTGCATGTATACTAGGCACATACCTTAGGCTGTGAAGATATTACTGACTTTCTACTTCACGGGAAATGCTAGATACGGCTGGAGAGCAAAGGCGGGAAGCATTCATCTCTTCTGTTTTGCACCAATGGGATTTTGTTGAGGGTTCTAGTCAGCAGAGGAGCTTCTAAGAATACTGAAAATTATGTCTCTGACATAACCCACATCATTGTGGTAATGTTGTCTCTAATCCATTTATATTATGATTTTCAACAATGTAAATGACTTCGTCCTCTGATGAATGATTGCTATAAATACTATGCAAGTATTACCCCCACATCAAATCCCTTCTCTCTTAATTTCAAATAATAGTATCTTTTATGTACATTTTGTTTTCGTTTATAATATAAGTTTCACAGTATCTGTACCGTCCATTATTTGCTGTTCTTATCTTGAAGGTCTGTTCCTGACAAACTTGTTTTTACTTTTAGGATGAAATTCATGAAAGGGACCACTACTCTGATTTCATGCTAGCAATTATCAGGTGCCTTGCCCAGGATTACATTCTCTCTCTTTTGTTGGCAAGTGAACTTATTTTCCCTTTAGTCATCATGATCATGATATATTTATTATATATAGGGACCAGTAAACATGTCATCGTTTGATGCCTAAAGCAGTGTTTGTGTTTGCTAATATGATTATTGCTTTTTCTTTGAAAACAGCTTATTTGTTAAAGTGCTTGTTTCATCCTTTGCTATGACCTCAATTTTTATTATAATTATTATAAATCGTATTCTACTATGTTGAAATTTTTGTGCTAATTTTGTTATTTTTGTCTCCAGAGACATGCTTCCTTCATATCCTCATTTGCGCCTGGTTAGTTTTTTCCCATGTCTTTTTTGTTTACCATTATATCTTCCATGCAAAGTATCTAACTGCCTATTCATTTCCCTCTAGCCGGTCCAGGTTTGTTGAACTCCTCTTAATTTGCTAACCAGTTAAACTTGAACAGGTGTTGATGAGTGCCACATTTGATGCTGAACGATTTTCAGGCTATTTTGGTGGCTGTCCTATTATTCGAGTTCCTGGGTTTACTTATCCTGTAAGTTCTTCTAATAATGTATGTGGTGCTGATTTTTCTATGTATAAATTTAGTATATGATATGTGAAACATCTTTGCTCAGGTGAAAAGTTTCTATCTAGAGGATGTACTTTCTATACTGAGATCAACAGAGAACAATTACCGAAAATGTACTTCAGATGATGTGACAATGGAGGGATCTATCTTAACTGAGGAGTACAGAGTTGCTCTTGATGAAGCTATTGACTTGGCTTTGTCAAATGATGAGTTTGATCCCCTCCTAGATTTAATATCTTCTGAAGGGGGTCGAAAAACCTTCAATTACCAGCATTCTATAACTGGAGTTACACCGCTTATGGTATTTGCAGGAAAAGGGAGAATTGGTGATATTTGTATGCTCCTCTCTTTTGGTGCAGACTGCTGTTTACAAGCCAGTGATGGAAATACTGCCCTTGATTGGGCTGAGGGATTCAATCATGGAGAAGCTGCTGAAATTATTAAAAAACACATTGAGAAAACCATGGAGGAAACATTACTCAATAAGTACTTATCCACCGTTGACCCTGAACTAATTGACCACGTGCTCCTTGAGCAGCTACTGAGAAGAATATGTACTGACTCAAAAGATGGAGCCATTCTTGTTTTCCTTCCAGGTTGGGACGATATAAATAGAACAAGGGAGCGTTTGCAATCTAGCCCCTTTTTCAAGGACGAATCCAAATTTGTCATTATATCTCTTCATTCCATGATCCCCTCGGTGGAGCAGAAGAAAGTTTTTGGACGGTCCCCTCCAGGATGCCGCAAAATTGTTCTTTCAACTAATATTGCTGAGACTTCTGTGACCATTGAGGATGTTGTTTATGTCATAGACAGCGGACGAATGAAAGAAAAGAGTTATGATCCATATAATAATGTGTCAACTCTTCAATCTTCTTGGATTTCAAAAGCAAGTGCAAAGCAACGAGAAGGACGTGCCGGACGGTGCCAACCTGGGATTTGCTATCATCTTTACTCAAAAGTTATGGCTGCTTCCTTACCAGATTTCCAAGTTCCAGAGATTAAGAGGATTCCATTAGAAGAGCTATGTTTGCAGGTACTTACCTCTCCCTTTTGCTTTCGAGAGAATGCACAAATACAAGTATCAAGGATCCACCATGCATGGGCTGATGTTTCAATGTTGAAGTGTAATGTTTCTTTTGTTTACCATGTGCAGGTGAAGCTGCTAGACCCATCTTGCAGAATAGAACATTTTTTGCAGAAGATGTTGGACCCACCAGTTCATGAAACCATACATAATGCGATCACAATTCTTCAAGAGATCGGGGCTCTGACACTTGAAGAGAAACTTACAGAACTTGGGAAGAGGGTTGGATCTCTGCCAGTTCATCCACTCAAGAGCAAGATGCTTCTTATTGCAATATTATTGAACTGTCTGGATCCGGCATTGACGTTAGCTTGTGCTGCTGACTATAGAGACCCATTCACTCTACCCACACAACCTGATGAAAAGAAGAGAGCTATAGATGCAAAATCTGAGCTAGCTTCGCTTTCTGGTGGCCTTAGTGATCAGTTAGCTGTAATAGCTGCCTTCGAGGGATGGAAAATTGCCAAGGAAAAGGGTGAAGGATCTCAGTTTTGTTCTCGCTACTGCATATCTTCTAGCACTATGAGAATGATATCACGAATGCGCAAGCAACTGGAGACTGAATTACGACGGAGTGGTTTTCTACCAGAAGATGCATCTAATTGTAGTGTGAATGCGCAGGACCCAGGAATAATCCATGCTGTCCTTGTTGCCGGTCTTTATCCAATGGTTGGAAGACTGCTTCGACCTAAAAATGGTATGAAGCCTATTGTAGAGACTTCAAGCGGTGATAAGGTTCGGTTGCATTCCCGCTCAACCCTCTTCAAGCTACTATTTAAAAAATTTAGTGAGCAGCAACCCTTGATCATGTTTGATGAGATAACTCGTGGAGATAGGGGTTTGCACATTAGAAACAATAGTGTTGTGGGTCCGCTCCCCTTATTGTTATTGGCCATGGAGATCGTAGTGGCTCCAGCAAACGAAAAAGACTGTGAAGATATGGATGTCGATGACGGCAATGAAGATAAAATAGAGAGCCGTGAAAAGTTAATTGCTCACCATGAAGAGAAAATTATGTCTTTGCCTGATAATGCAGTTAAAGTCATTGTTGATCGGTGGCTTCCTTTCGAGTCAGCAGCTCTTGACGTTGCTCAAATTTACTGCCTGAGAGAGAGACTCTCTGCAGCAATATTATACAAAGTAATTTCCTGTGGGCATGTTATACTTTTGTTGTTATAGAAGGCACTCTACAAAAAAGGCTGTATGTGGTTATAATTTATAAAGTTCTTAATTTTATCTTGTGTTGTGTCGTAGGTGACCCATCCTCGGAAAGTTCTTCCAGAACATCTCGGTGCATCTTTGAATGCAATGAGCTGTATTTTATCGAAGGATGGAATGTCTAAGATCTCATTGCCATTGGAACCCGTGGACTCGTTAGCTACAATGAGTAGTGCCAATATTGATCAGTCGAATGGTACAACGAAAATGGTGTTGAATGAGTATCCTGAACATCATAAGTCACTGACGAACAATGTGAAGGATCAGAACTCTGTCTCAATATCGTAAAGGTATCTCCCCTATTCCTATACTAAAAGGGTGAATCCACACCTGAAGCTTGTGTCGAACAGTTTCATTTTTTCAGGCTTCACTGACATACACGAGAAACTGGTAAAGGTACTGCAAAACAAGAGTTTGCTCTACCATGTTGAGATAGTGTTCAAGATATTCAAGTTTATAGTTATGGAGCTGCATCGCGCACAAGCATATGAATCTTGTAGCAATATAGCAATAATTAGTGTACTTATCTTTCTGATTTCAATTCTTCAATGATAGCCTTTTTGAAATTGGTAATGCACAGCATTTTGGAAAACTGGTCACCCTTAAATCTTCCTACTTTTTGCTACATAGGAGTTGCCCAAATGCCGAAGGTTGGGATCAAGGCAGGCAAATGAATTTGATTGAGTACTTGGCTTGTCCAACTCGATCCAAATGTCAAGTTTCGCGAGTATAAGCTCGACTAACTTGACAATATTGTTGATTTGAGTGAGTAGTAGTTTAGCCAAGTCAAGTTGATCGAGTTAACTGTGCCTTTTAAAATATTGGAAATAGACTATAATCATTTTTAAACAAGGTTTACTGTCTTTTAGCCTATAAAAAGGCATTTTTGAAGGAAATATTTGATAGATGCCTTTAACCAAATGTCTTGAAAAGTCTAAATGTCTAGTTACAAATCATGGTTCAATTATTCTCAATGCTTTCGGATCTTAAAACATAAGTAATTAAAATAGAGAGGAAGAGAAAATCTAACGATCCACAAGCAGAAACATCATAAAAGTTGTTAATTTTTAATCTAGATGAAGCTCTAAGCTTCAAATATAGATTTTTAGCTCGAGTGTGTGTGTGTGTGTATAGGTTGTGGGAGATAATACGAGTAATTAGTGTGTCACGTCACTTCACCGGTGCTTAGAAGATCAATTCTGATATATATATATATATAACATGCATGATGTCCAATGCATCAATGTGCACCAACTTTGTGAAGTTATATCGTGTCGAAGTATCGCACATTGATACATCCATTTGCCCCGATCGAAGGAATGTATCGTGCGAAAATCAGTGTTCTAAAAGGCGCGTTTGGCGTGATGTGATGCCAAAACGCCAAGTCAAGTGACTTGGTGTCTTATTTAGTCGTTGACCGCTAATGTGCACCTAGGCGCAATTATGCGCGCCTTGGCATGCGTTAGCATTTTTTTCTTAATTTTTTTTTTACAATTCTTTAAAATTAAAAATTATTAAATGCACAATCTTGGATTGTAGAGGGTTATGGTGATGATGAGTATGAGTATGAGTATGATGAGGTGGAAAATGATATCTTAAAACCTTCGAGAGGTACTANTGACTTGGTGTCTTATTTAGTCGTTGACCGCTAATGTGCACCTAGGCGCAATTATGCGCGCCTTGGCATGCGTTAGCATTTTTTTCTTAATTTTTTTTTTACAATTCTTTAAAATTAAAAATTATTAAATGCACAATCTTGGATTGTAGAGGGTTATGGTGATGATGAGTATGAGTATGAGTATGATGAGGTGGAAAATGATATCTTAAAACCTTCGAGAGGTACTAGAAATGCTCATAATGAAATAAGGGAGCTTGACGCAAAGGATTTTGTATCAGAAGACATAGATGACGGATTAGATGAAGAAGATGCTATTGAATTGAAGTCCGATAAGTTAGATAAGGTTTAAGTTCATATGCTATTTACTTACTATTTTGTATTTAAATTTAAAACTTATATTTTGGTTGGAAACTTTGAAAAAATGTATAAAGTTCTTATAAATTTGTTTTAAATGTTTATTATTTTTAATTGATTAAAAATTAAAATAAGAAAATGTCTTTTTACGTTTTTTTACGCATATGCCTCCCCTAGCTTATAGCTTGACCTCCACTTAGCTCATAGCTTGACCTCCATGCATCGTCATGCACTATACCTTTTATAACACTGGCGAAAATCCAACATGTGATTTCGGATTGAATGATATCATCGTCGTATTTCAATTTTTCTAG
>CAIGRH010104466.1:0-12200 GCA_903798295.1 Fraxinus nigra | reverse complement strand
TAGATAGAACAAGCTTCATAGATTCTACGTTTTCTCTCGAAACTCATAAAATCTAAGTTGTGTTGTTGTTATGATCGCGCTTAAATTCCCCTCTCTCGAGTGTCAAAATTGACTAGCATCTTATCATTCAATTAGAGGTCAATTAACTGAAAGCACTAAATTAACAACACAAATAATTGGAACTAAAAAAATTCAAGGAAATAACTAAAATTAAATTAAATCATATCCTCAAATTTTAGCTAATCAAACCGTAGAAAAATTATTTAGTTCATGATATGAGATATGAAATCTAGACATTTCATAAGAATAACATGAAGAGAAGAAAGATAAAGCAATTTTTTGGATGGTTGGATCAATCTTTTTTGCCAAGTTGTCATTGCCTCCTTGATTTCTTGAATTTTGTCCCCTTCGATTTTCCTCTAACGGGGTCATTAGGATTGTATTTATAATATTTTAAAAGTCTTAAAAGGATTGGGGTTGGATTGGGGTGGCAAACTCCGAGTAGCTCGTTGGTTCAGTTCGTCAAAGTTTGGCCCTTGGATGGCTCAGGATCATTTCGGGATGAGAACGATCTAAGTCGAGGGTTCGTCTAGAGAGCTCTTGAACAATTCATCGAGCTCGTGAATAGCTAGTGGAGTTGACAAGCCGTGGGCTCTTAAAAATGTGAAGAAAGAAGTAAGAAAAATAAAATAAAAATCGTGGGCTCAGCTCGGCTCGACTCGACTCGTTAGGTTACAAGCTCGTGGGCTGAGCCGAGCTTGACCCTTGAAACGAGCTTGAGCTTGGCTCGTCACTTTGACAAGCCATTTTGACGAGTCGAGCTCATGGGTAGATTGGCCGAGCCACCTCTAGATTGGATTGGGCCAAGAAAATAGTCCAAAAAAATCAAAACATTATTTTCGCATGGTGGTGCTACGATTTTGTTGTATAGCACTACAGCGCTAGAATTCGGGTCTTCTTCTGCTCTTTTTGGTTGTGGTGTCAGAATTTTGCCCTTTTTTCTATCGAGCCATGGCGCCGAGAATTATTGTCTTTTTCTGCTCTTTTTTGCCTTGTGGCGCTAGAACTTTGCCTTTTTTCTCGAGCCATGGCACTATGACACCATGGTTGTGGCGCTACGATGCCTCTTTTCTGACTTTTTCTTCTCACTTTCTTCCCTTCTTTACCCATTTTTCACCACTTCAATCAACTTATATCACAATATCAAAATACACTAAATACATTTTAAACACTCTTAAGAACAACTAACAAGGGAAATTGGTATTAAAATAATAAGTGAAATACACTCATCAAACATCCCTAAATTTAATGCTTTGCTTGTCCTCAAGCAAACACGATTTACTAGAAAATAATTAATGAACACACAAGCACAACTAAAATAAACAAATTTTGCTAGATATCTTGCCTTCGTGGCTCAAAGTTGAAAACATTAAATCAAATTCATGAATTACTTTAAAGTTATAATGTATAGGCTAACTTCTTACACATTTAATGCAAAACGGGTGTTTTGTGAAGAATTAAGTGCAATGCAGTACAATAACAAGTTGATTCGATTCCCTACCTAAAAAGTCAAATATTTCCTTACTTTTCTCGTGGGATTTACACACACCCAAACTTTTTTTTTTCACTTCTCATGGGTGTGTTTTAAGGTTGATTTTCATATAACCGCTCCTTACTCTCTTCAATTTTGTTAGACTTACTGATTGCGGTTCAACATATCAACAAATGTGGATTCTATTTATTTTTTATTACTTTAACCTCCAAGACTTAACCAAGTTACTAACCCATTATCAAAGGTCCAGTCCTCAAAAACAAGTGTTAATCAAGGAATGTAGTGTGATTTCTGTTTCATGCACCCGCTTTTTCAAATATTTTTTTTTCATTAGTCTTATGTATGGACTTCTCTCCATTAAACTTTTTAAATGACTCCTGTAACGATTTTTTGGTCGATAACTTCCAAGTTAGATGACTTTAGGACATCAAGTTTTAAACCCTTTTCAAGCTTAATCACTCAAGTCATAAAAGCTACTAAGGGATGTTTCACAATTAGATTATTATAGTTGTCCTCATTGGAATATTTTAGGATAGCTTCACAACGATGTAGCTTTTTTTCCTTTTATGTAGCGATTAGTCCAATACCCCTCATTCAACATTCATTCTTGAAAACTGACCTCTAACTTAAGGTTTTTACCTAATTTTATCCCATTGAGTTAAGACAATCCATGCAAAGTCTAACACTCATGGAATCCACATCTATCTCCAAGTTTTCTTACAACATTTCAACCATCCAAACTATCCTAAAGTCGATTAAAGGACGCAAATTTTATTTTAGTGGTTGTTTAGATTTAGCTTCTAAGGCCACTAATTCAACCTACATCATTTACGAATTAACTTATTCTTGTATATCGTTATATAGTCAATTCACATGCATAGGTATTTCAAGTTCCACATGAATACGCACAAAAAAAAAATAATAAAAAAAAATTAACTAAGGCACATAACTTATCCACAATTCATAAACTAATACATGTTCTCAATTATTTACATTAATGTTGGCAAGACTATCTAACTCAAACAAGCATGCAATTTTTTTATTTTTTTTTAAAATCGCACACAAATCACACAAACTAAAAAGAACTAAGCCAATTATGCAATTTTTTTATATTTCACCCCCAAGCTTAAACTAAACATTGTCCCCAATGTAAAATTAAAGGAAAATGAGAACTTCCCCGAATCGTCTACATTGCCAATGACATTATTGTGCTATGATGCATGATTTGATGGATTTTTCTTCTATCTTTTTCCTCAAACTTGAGATTTGCTATAAAAGAAAAAAAACTCATTCTTAACTAAAATTTGACACTAATATCAAAAACTAAGAGGTAGAGAAATAGAAAGTTTGCGTTACCTCCCAAAATGAGCTTATTTAACGTCATTAACTTGACATAATCAAAGTGCATAGGCTGTGTCATCAGGTGGCACTTCTCTCATGTTTCCAAACTTGTTCCTCGATTTTAAACTCTTCTTCAATATAGTGTGGCCACTAGGATTAGGAAGCGGCTTCAACTCCGGTATAGCCTTCCAAACATCATTTGATTTGATAACGTTGGGAGATTTTAAAGGTTTTACAAAGTAGTTCTTCTTTCTGTCAGGTGGATCGACTTCTTGAGCTAAGATGAAATCCACCATTTCCTTGGTTACTTGCTAGCTTCCTATAGTAGTTATATCAATCTTTGAGTAATTAGTTGTCATGTACTGCTCTAGAGGGTCATAGAACAATTCTCTTTATGAAACATTTACCCTCTACTGCGCCAATTGATTGTACCATATGGTAAGTGTTGACTTTTCTTGAGGATTTCTTCATTTGATAAATGTTGAACATGACTTGCTCTTCATTAACCTGTAGTGTCAGTTTTCCTCCTAGACATTAATCAGAGTTTTCCAAGTTGCCAAGAAGGGCTGACCAATAGTTAATGGTAATGCATGATCTTTTTCCATATCCAAAACCACAAAATCTACAAGAAAGATGAACTTGTCAACTTTAACCAACACATCTTCAATCATTCCTCTTGGGTATGTGATGAATCTATTAGCTAGTTGCAAAGTGATGGTAGTTGGCTTCATTTCTCCAAGTCCCAATTTCTTGAATAAGGAGAGGGACATTAGATTGACGTTAGCCCCTAGATCACATAGTGCCTTATTAGTGGTAAACTCGCCAATTGTTCATGGAAATGTAAAGATGTCGGATCCTTCAATTTCTAAGGAAGTTTCTTTTGGAGAATTGTGTTGCACTCTGTTATCAATTTTACTGTCTCAAAATCCTCGTTTCCTCTTCTTTGACATCACTTCCTTCAGTAAATTAGCATAATTTGGCATTTGTGCCAAGGCATCTACAAAAAGAATTTTGATGTAGATTTTCTTAAAGACTTCTAGGAACATTGCAAACTGCTCATCAAACCTCTTCCTTAAGAAACTATGTGGATTGGAAGTTGTGGCTTTAAGATTGGTAGATTGTCTAGGAAAAAAATTGAGTTAGGCTTATAATTCTTCTTTGTGGTCTTTTCACCAATCTGCTACTCAACCATTTTTAGATTCTTCAATGTAGTCCCCATGTTGTTCATGTGAGTTTCAATGTTGTCAAGTCTTGATTTTCCATTGTTGAGCCACGTTCTAGTCTTAGAATTAAAGGTTCCCAAAACCCTGAATATTATTGAACCCATGTGGAGGTTGCAGCACATGTTTGGTCTTACCATAAGACATATTCTCATGGTTTCGTAACCCTGGATGGTAGTTATTTGTTTACTAGTTTCCTCTTTGGTTGAAGTTTTGGCTATTCACAAATTGAACTTGCTCATTCTTCATCTGAATCTCCCAGTACAAAGTAGAAGTAGAAGTAGCCATAATATAATCTACTTTCTGTTGAGTTTCCTTTGAAGTTAATACAGTTATTTAGATTGTAAGTGATTACATCTGAGCTGCAAGAGCTGTGATGGGTTTAACTTCCATAAAGGCTAGAAATTTTCTTTGCACTTGAAAGGTCACTTGGTCATTGATAGCTGTTGGTGACTATTTAATCTAACAGGGAATAAGCCATATCTGTAGTCTTGGACATCAAAGTACCTCATGATGCAGCATCAACTATTGTCCTTGTTTGACCATTTACATCCAGTACCGATAACCATGCTAAGGGCATCTTCTAAGTAGATCTTTGAATATCTCACAAGCCTCATAGAATGGTTCAAAGTCTGCTTGTCTGAACTGACCAATTACTCAGCAATTGAGGGGCCTTGGAAGGAGAAAAAATTTGGTGAGGAATTTTTGAGCTAACCTCTTCCAAGTTGTGATGGATCCATAGATAATGATTAGAACCATGATTCGACTTTATCCCTAAAAGAGAAATAAAGTAGACGAAGTCGAATGGTGTCTTCAGTAACGTCATTTATCTTCGCGGTGTCGTAAATCTCAAGAAAAAGACCAAGATGAGCATTTGGATCATCTGTTGGAGATCTCCTAGACTGATTCTGTTGAACCATATGTATCAATCTTGGCTTCAATTCAAATTTATTTGCAGCCACTGTCTGGCATGCAATACCAGAGTAGTTGTCATTGAAAATTGGGCTAACATAGTTTCTAATAGCCCGATGTTGATTCTTTTGATTAATTCCATGTTCCTCTTTTTTTGTTATTGTTTCTCATTCGTTTCTTTGTAACCCCTTGGAAAATGGAAAGTGCATTTTGGTTCAAGATCAATGGGTAATAGTTCGAGATTTCTTGATCTTTGCATAAACCTACAACAAGAACAACAAACTAATTAAAAGTAATGAAGTCTAAATTAAAACAAAAGTTACTTGTAATAGTATTAGTAAAAATCAAATTGAACAATCTCCAACAACGACGCCAAAAACATGTTATCCGTTTTATGTAACATAAATATACTACAAGTGTAGGGTGTCAAATTTTGTAATATAATAATGAAGTTAGGATGTTGAACTCACATGGATTGTGATTTAATTTTATACTAAATATTATAATTGTGTAGCCTCTATTTTATCTAGATGATTAAAATTTTTGAAACATTAGTTTATCTAAACGAAGGATGATTGTGACAAATTCAATGAATAAATGCAAGTTTTAAGAATTTATTAATGAGAGAAAGCCCAGGATTATGATTTCACCTAACTATCAAATTTGATTTTCAAAAACCTAGTTCTTTGTAATCAATTTTTCATGTTTATAAGCAAGAACTCTAATGTAATTCTACCCCCTCTCTTGAGTGCAGGGTAAAAATTAATCCTAAAAATTAATTCAAATATCTCATTTTCGAATTAAAATCAAGATTTATTACAAGTTTCATAGATTCTACACTTGCACTCGAAACCCATAAAATCTAGGTTGCGTTATTGTTATGATTGCGCCTAAATTCCCCTATATCAAGTGTTGTAATTATCTAGTATCTAATCATTCAATTAGTGTCCAATTCATTCAAAACATTAAATCAACAACACAAATAAATGGAATTAAAAAATCTCATAGAAATAACTAGAATCAAATCAAATCCTATCCTCAAGTTTTGGATAATCAAACCCTAGAAAAATTATTTAGTTTATGATATGAAAGATGAAATCAAGACAATTCATAAAGAAAAACATGAAGAGAAGAAAGATAAAGCTATTTTTTGGATGGTTGAATCAATATTCTTTATCAAGTTGCCTTTGCCTCCTTCTTGATTTATTGAATCTTGCCCTTTTCAATTTTCCTCTAAAAATTGGTCTTTAGATTGCATTTATAGTACCTTGAAGTTTTGGAAGGGTTGGGGTCGAATTGGGCTAAGAAAATAGTCCAAAACAATCAAGACATTATTTTCACATGACCGCACTTCGGCGCTGGGATTATGTGTGGTTTGACATTGCGATGACATAATTCTATTCTTCTTCTACTCTTTTGACACCGTGGTGTCTGATCTCCAACCGTTTTTCTCTTGAGCCATGGAAATGCGGCGCCATGGCTGTGGTGCTGCGACGCCACTTTTCTAACTTTTTCTTCTCGTTTTCTTCCCTTCTTTTAAACTTTTTTTCAGAACTTCAATCAACCTATATCACACTTGAAAATACACATAAATACGTTCTAAATACTCTCATGAATAGCTAAATAACAATCTAAAGTGGTATTAAATCAATGAGTAAAATACAGTCATCAGTGATGCTTTGGTAATGTGGGGTTGTCGTTGCATGTAATGGGCTAAAGTGCGTGATAGTTAACAATGGAAGTTTCATTAACATTCTATTCAGATCCACATATGATGAAATGTTGATGGATCATGAACTCATCTCTATGACTTCTCCTTTGTATAGGTCACTAGAGATAGCGTCATTTGAAGGGAAAAAAAACTTATGTAGTCAAAATGGGCCGTCTCTTTTAGTAACCCACCACTTCATGGAGTTTCTTTTTGCAGATCACAGCTCCACCTATCATGGGGTATAAGGCCAATGTGCATTAAAAAGAACTATGGTCCATAACTCCTATTCACCATCTATGCATAGTATTCCCTACTAAACATGATATTACAGCCATTAGAGACGATTAGATGGGATCAAGAGAATATTACCTTAATTACTTGAGGAAAGCTAAGCTTCATGGTATTAACATTTTGTTTTTAGACATCGAAATGCTTGATACACATAGAGAAGGGTAGATCCCTGAATAACAGAGAGATATTGAAATGGTAGATGTCTCTAAAAAAGGGATAATCCCTGAAGAATAGGTTATGGATGATGAATTGGACCCTCACATTATGGAGCCCAATTCCCAAACAGCTCATGTGAAGAAATTGGAAAGATTCCTAGTAAACCCTCAAGGCCAAACTATAGCACTTCAAGTACGAAATGAACTAAATCTGGAAGGCAAGTACAAGGTGAAATTTTCCTATGCAAGAAATTGGACATATTTGCTTGGAGGTATGAGGATATGGCGGCTATTAACCCTAAGGTTAGTTCCACCATCTCAACATTGACCTAAAGTTTGTCCCTTATAGGAAAAAAATAAAAGCTCTCAACCCAAAGAAGTATGAGGCACTGAAGGAAAAAGTAGAAAAACTAATATCCAATGGCTTCATTAAGGAGGCAATCTACTCAAAATAGACCTCCAATCTAGTTTTGGTGAAGAAGCACAATGGCAAGCGGAAAGTTTGTGTAGACTTTTCCAACTTTAATCAAGCTTGCCCTAATGATGGTTTCTCGTTCCCAAGGATAGATCAATATATGGATTCCACTACGGGGCATGAGTTATTGAGCTTTATGGACACCTATCAAGGATATAATCGGATCTCAATACATCTTGCAAAAGAAGAGAACTCTTCCTTCATCACTATTAGAGGCCTTTATTAGTACAAAGTGGTGTCCTTCGATCTGAAGAATACTGGAGCCACCTACCGAAGGCTTATCAAGAGAATGTTTGCTGGCCTCATTGGTAAGACAATGGAAGTCTATATGGTTAACATATTGGTAGAAAATCTCAAGACCATGGACCGTGTGAAGCACCTAGATCCAACTTTTCATATATTAAGAAAATATTAGATCAAATTGAACCCCCTCAAGTGTGCGTTTGGTCTCACCTCCGAAGATTTCTTAGACTATATGGTTAACTAAAGAGAGATAGGGGCTAATCCTAAAAAGATTAATGCTTTAATTGAGATGTTTTCCCCTCAAAAATCAAAAGAAGTGCAGAGCCTCACAAGAATGGTAGCAACCTTAAGCCTGTTTGTCTATGAAGCCACCAACAAATGTCTTTCCTTCTTCAAGGTTCTTAAGGGAGTGAAGAGGTTTCAATGGAACGAGGAGTGTGAAAAGTCTTTCTAATGGCTGAAAAAGCACTTAGGACATGCCTCAATTCTCTTAAAACCAAAGGTTAGAGAGTTGTTGATGTTGTACTTAGCTGTATCTCTAGAGGTTATAAGTTCAATCCTTGTAAAAGAAGAAGGCAATTTCCAATTGCCTATCTATTATGTAAGTAAGGCCTCATATCTACAGAGACTCGTTATACAAAAATGGAAAAGCTCACACTCTCCCTTGTTATTACTTTAAGAAAACTGATGGAATATTTCTAGGTCCACAACGTATAAGTGTTAACCAACTTTCCACTCAAGCATGTACATCAAAAGCCTAATGCTTCAAGGAGATCAATAAAATGGGTTGTAGATCTAAGTGGATTTGATATCATCTACAATCTATGGCCTCCATCAAAGGGCAAGCCCTTGCAGATTTCATTGCTAAATTTACCAATGCTCGTGAAATAGAGGTGACAAAGGAATCATTAGAGCCCCTACTTATAGCTTTTTTGTTGATAGCTCCTTTAGGGAGACAGGTTTTAGGATGGGTGGTCTTAGTTAGCTCTGAAGGCCACAAGCTTAATCGTGCAGTAGGTTTCGAATTTAAAGCCACCAGTAACGTTTCCGAATATAAGGTACTTCTAGTCGGTCTTATATTAGCAAAAGAGATACAGGTAAGACGGTTGCTCATCGATAGTGATTCAAGGTTAGTAGTAAGTCAAGTCAAAGAAACTTGACTACAAAGGATGAGAGAATGGAGGCGTATCTCAAAAAGGTTATAGACCTCACTCCATGTTTTGAAAAGTTCAAACTTGCACAGATTCCACGTGTTGAAAATATACATGCTAACACTTTTTCAAAATTAGCCAACAGTAAGGATTTTGAGCTGCTTAAAGTGGTCCCAATTGAACACCTCGTGAGACCCTCCATCTCAAAAGGGAAATAAGTGATGCAAATTGAAGAAAGACCATCTTAGGTGCAACCAATCATATACTATCTAAAAGACCAGGTTTTGCCAAAAAAAATAAAAAAATAATGATGAGGCCTACAAACTCAGAAGAAGAGATGCACACTTTATACTCCAGAATGATGTACTTTACAAAAGAGTATAGATTGGCAAAACCTGACCGAACCTGTCAAAATTGCCCAAACCGAATCAACCCGACCAGTTTGGGTCCATTTTTTGTTGTTTTTAAGTGGGTTCAATTTTTTTGTTGTGTATACGAGTCGGGTTGGGTCGAGTTATGCGTTAACCTATGAAAACTGAATAAACCCGCCCAATACGACCCGCATACTTTAAAATAAATAAATAAATAAAATGATCTTTGTTCTTTGTAGGCTTGGCTAATGAGGATTGGATAAGATAATAGATAATTTTATTTATTTATTATTTAATCTTTTCTATTCGAATTAAGTATCATAGAAAATTGAATGACTTAATCTTTGTTAACAAGTTGTCATAAACCGACCAACCAAACCCGACCAATACTTAATTAGGTTGGGTTGGATTAGGTTTCAACATTTACACGGGTTGGGTTAAGTTAAATTTTGATCAGATTGATCATGTTGGGTTGGGTTTGTGTTGAGGAAAAAATTGACCCAATCCAACACATGCTAACCCTTACAAAAGAGGATTCTCTTCGCCCATTCTTCAATGTACTGGATGAGAAGAGGATAAATAAGTCCTCAGTGAAATTAATGAAGGTATGTGTGGTAACTATACAATGGGACTTTCTCTTGCATATAAAGTAATTAAGCATGGGTATTACTAGCCTACATTGAAATAAAAAAATGCAACTTAGTTTGTGCAAAAATGTGGTAAGTGTCAACGATTCTCCACAATTCAGAGGCAACCTTCACAAGAACTTACAATAGTTTCAAGTCCTTGGCCATTTTTTAAGTGGAGAATTGACCTCATAGGCCTCTTGCCAAAGGAAAGAGGCAATGCTAGTTTGTGTCCATTGATTTTTTCACCAAGTGGGTTGAAACTGAACAAATAGCCAAAATCACTAAAGCTAATACCTCCATGTTTATTTTGAAAAATGTTATTTGTCAATTAGAGAACTTCACTAGATTGTATCAAACAATGGAAGACATTTGACAACAAGAAGGTTAGGAACCATGTGAAGAATCATGGTTCAAGAAGCACTTCTCAACATCGCATTACCCTTAAAAAAATGACCACGTAGAAGTGTCTTGGTAAATTTCAACCTTATAAGAGGCTTCAACTTTATCAACAGGCTCACCCTCAATGCAAGGGCATTGTCTTAGCAAATTTCAGTCTTATCATAGACTTCAACTTCATCAATAGGCATGCCTTTAACGTAAGGGCCTCGCCTTATTAAATTTCAGCCTTATTATAGTCTTCAACTTCATCAATAGGCTCACCTTCAATGCAAATAAGCTCGCCCTCAACGTAAAGGCCTCTTTTAGTAAATTTCAACTTTAACATGGGCTTCAACTTCATCAACAAGCTCACCCTCATAAAAAAGGCAGCATCTATGCCATGAAATCCTAGTCGTACCAAATATTATAAGTCCATGCATTATATGAATAACCATGCTTTGACTTAGGAGACTGTTGTGCTACGTTATTCTTCTTCGCAATTGGGAGGCGTAAAAAAAGCACAACTTTGAACAATGTGATATGGAACATAATAACAACACGTCTCAACTCAAACGTCTATGCATTATATGAATATTCATACATGGATTTCGGAGACTATTGTTACGCCTCTTCCAGCGAGGCCCTAAGTACAACCCGAGTCCACATTCCATGTCGTTCCTATTAGGAGGTTGAACTCGTTTGCTGAAGTCGACCCTATATGGAGAATCGAACCCTCATGGACGAGGCGAGGTTTCTTGGGGAATCGGTAGGAGATCTTTCACACAATCTTCAATGAGTTGTTGATGTGAAAACTCAATTCAACCGCCACCCCAATAAGTTAACATGTCAAGTCCAAGCCCTATGTGTCAGGTTTTAGAGTGGCAAAAGGGTATTAACATTAAATGTATTTAATTGATTGATGTCAATGACAAGAAGCCTCTGTCGTTCGGATTAGGCTACGTGTCTCTTCATCATACGATTCTTATCCATGTATATACACATAAGCTTATTTTTAACACTTTTTGTTATAAAGGTGATATATCAAGTCGGTTTTTGAAGGAGTTGAGCTATATCACTACTAAAAGTTATAATATCACTTTTACATAAAAAAAAAAAAAAAGAACTATTTTATCCCTTTAAACCAATATTTGTGTAGTATGATTAACTTCCAATCCAGTAAAAAGAGAGAAGAAATACTATTAAATTGAGAGCATAATTAATACGAGAATTATAGTTCTAATTACTTTTAAAAGTATTATTCTGATATTTTATTTTCTGGGACAGTGAACCTAATTTCTCCTATTTTAATTTCTATCCGTACATTGTGTATGCCTACATTTCCACCGTAAACATGGACGATGGCGGAGCCCCCAACGTCTAGGTTAAGTGCTAAACTGAGAAAGCCCATCTCAACCAATGTTCTGGATATGTGAGACTGTAAGGCAAGCAAGAGAAAAGTCTACCGGAGGGAAAGTTCAGTTAGGACCAAGGCATCCAAAAGTACACAAAGCAATTGATTTATCCTTTAAAAAAAAAAAAAAAAGCACATCCTCTCGGCTGAGAGCATTCATTAGTTCTAATTAGTGCTTTTAATTTGGTCAAAATATTGTTTTTAATCCCATATTTTTTAGGGCTCATAATTTTTATTTTTATTATTTTTACACATTTTGATTAATTCTACTTGCACATTGTTATTTACAAATTGATGATGTGCATTGTATTAATTGATATCATTTTTTTCCTTCTTTATTATTATTTTTTTTTCTATTTT